>BLKR01003227.1:0-155153 GCA_011170035.1 Teleogryllus occipitalis | reverse complement strand
AGATTTTAAAACTTCGACAAAATCCCTTTTAAAAGAACAGTTGAGAGGAGGGTAAATCACGCATAAGAATATATAGAATTCACCTCACGCCCAGACAGATAGTCAGGCATTTAAATTATCGGCTATTAAGCGTAACTTTTCAGTATTTTTCCATCGTAACGAGAATTCAGATAAATTGTTCATGCAAAAAGGTGTAAAATTTATTCTTTTAATTTTTTTGTTTAACTACTATATTTGTTCTTCTAATGAATATTCTTTTCTGCAATTCATGATTTAAATTGTTTGTAATTAAATAGCAAAAAGGTTAATAAGTTGCGTGACAGTAAAACCGCTTATTAAAGGGATCTCATTCATTGCACCAGTTTATTTAAAATGTATATGCAAAGTGTATATTGCACATGTAAATTTTCTTTCAGCAGTGTATGTGATTTGATGTTTTTTTTTGTGAATTGTATAAAGGAATTTCATTGTGTTTGTGTAAAAGTGAAAGATTATATTGGGTCATTCAAAGTATTTTACAAAAAGAAAAGGTACAACTGCAGTTGACCAATATTTAGGAAATTGCTGAACACTACAGCAAGTAATATGAATTTCTAGGTAATGTGTAAATTCTTAACGAAATTGTATCAGAAGATTTGGTAGAATATATCAAAACTGCGTTAAAGTTAAAAGTTAACTTGCCTGTATTTATTTTAATATTCAAAAGCAAGATAAAAGACGAACCCACTCCTGTAGGACGATTAGAACATAAGAAAATCTTCCTAAATTTTGATGTGACATTGATTTGTCAGGTCATAGGTCAAGTAGTAACATTAAGTTTCTAGAGTGATCCGCTCATTTGTATCCCATAGAAGGGAGCGGTCACATATTTGGTGATTACGCGAGGTTCGAAATTGATATAACCTCGTCATATAGTATTCCTAAAAATAAGTGAAAGGTTACAAACTGGACTCGATTGTGTATTATATATAATAAACCTAACCTAAACTGAGGGGCCCGGGTTTCAACTCCCAGCATAGCTGAAGATTTTTATCCGATCTTGACCTATTCAACGCGGTCATTAGGTTCACTCTTTCCAAATGAGTACACACATTTACCGGCTTTGTTGACAGTAAATATTGGGTAAAAGTAACTCTTTGAAGCATGAAACTCTCCACGCCATCTTCACCCCACTTCTAGACATAAGACCATCTTAGTTACGGTAATTGTACAGAGACATAGAAGTGAGTAGAAACAGGAAAACGGCTGAATGTGAGGATTCCTTCCATCCTCTAAGACCGACATGTCAAGGTCCAGGGCACTGCGTCCAGAGAAATTAGCGAGAGATTTAAAAGTAAGGGTTGTACAAATGGGTCCAGAGTTCCGGGAAGCCACAGGCTACCTGGCTCATGACAGTCTATGAGAGACGTTACTTGACAGTTATTGTCACAATTTTAGCGATATTAATTCACATTTTCTCTTTAAAGCAAAGAAATGATCCATTAGGATGAAATAATATTCAGATTTCAAATTCTCAATTGACAGTAAAACTAAACATTTTGGAGCAAAAGTACCTTGATTTTGTAATCGTGTTTACTTAAGAGGGATATACTAGCATTAACTTTCAGATTAGGAGGTTTAACAAAGATTCATGTCTGTTAAAGGCGCTCTCTGTCCGTAATTGAGATTTGTTAACTCATAGAGACATGTTAATTTATTTCACATTATTACAAAGAACAATAACTGAATGATTTAAAAACATAAAACAAAACGAAAACAGGGATTGAATTCGCCATTTAAACATATTCCTGTGTGTCTGTTCTAGAGAGTCTCTGGTAGCTCTGAGGATTAGAAGGGGAAATGAGTGCTTAGTCAGTGGAAGTTGCCATGCCCGTAGGAGCGCCAGGCTCCCCAGGCGGGCAAGTAGCTCGTGTGGGCGCGGTGTGCCGTGTCTGATCTAGAGAGTCTCTGGTAGCTCTGAGGATTAGAAGGGGAAATGAGTGCTTAGTCAGGGGAAGTTGCCGTGCCCGTAGAAACGCCGGGCCCCCAGGCGAGCAAGCAGCTCGTGCGGGCGCGGTGTGACGTGTCTGATCTAGAGAGTCTCTGGTAGCTCTGAGGATTATAAGGGGAACTGAGTGCGGAGTCAGGGGAAGTTGCCCGTGACTGTAGGAGCGCCGGGCTCCCCAGGAGGGCAAGTAGCTCGTGCGGGGGCGGTGTGAGTGTCTGATCTAGAGTGTCTCTGGTAGCTCTGAGGATTATAAGGGGAAATGAGTGCGGAGTCAGGGGAAGTTGCCACGACTGTAGGAGCGCCAGGCTCCCCAGGCGGGCAAGTAGCTCGTGCGGGGGCAGTGTGAGTGTCTGATCTAGAGTGTCTCTGGTAGCTCTGAGGATTATAAGGGGAAATGAGTGCGGAGTCAGTGGATGTTGCTGTGCTCGTAGGAGCGCCGAGCTGCCCAGGCGAGCAAGTAGCTCGTGCGGGCGCGGTGTGACGTGTCTGATCTAGAGTGTCTCTGGTAGCTCTGAGGATTATAAGGAAATGAGTGCGGAGTCCGGGAAGTTGCCGTGCCCGTGCAAAGGGAGCGCCAGGTTCCCACAGGCGAATAAATAGCTCGTGCGGGCGCGGTTTGCCGTGTCTGATTTAGAGAGTCTCTGGTAGCTATGAGGATTATAAGGGGAAATGAGTGCGGAGTCAGGGGAAGTTGCCGTGCCCGTAGGAGCGCCGGGCTCCCCAGGCGGGCAAGTAGCTCGTGCGGGCGCGGTGTGACATGTCTGATCTAGAGAGTCTCTGGTAGCTATGAGGATTGTAAGGGGAAATGAGTGCGGAGTCAGGGGAAGTTGCCCGTGCCCGAAGGCACGCTGGGCTCCCCAGACGGGCAAGTAGCTCGTGCGGGTGCGGTTTGACGTGCCTAGTATATTGAGACATACCCAGATATCTCAAGGGAAATTATTGAGTAAAATAATATGAAATAGTAGCTCATTTTGAAGTATTAGTAACTGGGAGAGATAGTATATGAGTGACATGTTGCATTTTCGAAAGGACATCGGGTAGCCATATTGAACATTAAAGTATTAGATACAAATACTGTGATGAAAATATTAAGACTTCCAAGTTTTTGAGGCCAATATAACCATAAATACGGGAGATTGGAAATTTCTAGCACAAATTAAACATAGCTGTGATTTGGAACGTGGACATTTATATAATACAATTTTTTTTTATTTTGGAAGCGTCAACTAACGAAATGAAAGATGGACAGCCAATGGTGACAGATTTTTGTGAAGGCGTATGCGTCGAATCAAAATAAATGAATATCGCGAAACTATTTATAGCGAATAAAAAAAAAACTTTCAAAAATTTGAAAAACAAACGGTAACAGATGTGACATATTTCATCGGAGCCGTAATTTTTCCAGAATATATTTCGTCGCCGTCGCGAGCACATGTAAAGCTAACTGATCATACTAATAGTTCAGCAGATAGAACGTTTAGTTGTTATGAACGAAAACAGTCTCGAGTAGGGATGTCAACCTCCTCGAGACTGTTTGTGTTGAGACATACGCATTAGCGAGTAACTATTTTATATGAATAGTGTAAATTGTTGAATGTTAGATTTGGGACTTTAACTTGAACATAATTTCAACTTCAGAAAAAAACAGAAGATGACTGGTGGTCCACGGGGTTTTTCGAGGAAGATTCTTCATTTCAGCTAAGAGGAGAAAATCGATTTCACAAAGCGCCAAGCAAAACATCTCACAAGATAGCCAAATCATTCTTTGCTAAGAAATTATTAGACTTTTCTTATTTACCTTTAATTAACAAAATTATTATTTAATTTGATGGCATCTCGAATAATGTATAAATCAAAATATTGTAAATAATATAAAAGTTGCAGCAATATATAATGTAATTGTGTTATCGAAACACGAAGGCTGATTTTTATTAATAGATAACTCTGCAAATCAATCATCGGGTATTTTTCTTAACACAATAATTTTCAGCATTTATCTAGTCTGTACTGAATGGTACGTCGGTCCACGTAAGTAATATTTAATTATAAATATGGTAAAAGTCGGGAAAGTTAATAAATAAGAATTTTTTCAAGCAATTAAAAACACATTTCAGATTGTTTTGAATTTAGATTCAGAATTAAAACCACATTTCAGATTGGTTTGCACAAAGTCAAGCACATTGTGCTAATAAATATTTTGAAATATAATAACTTCAATTCGTCTCAATTGTCAACGTCAGGGCCGTTTTAACAGGTTTGGGGGCTCTTGGGCCTACGATAATTTGGAAGCCCATACTTTTACGTTCACCGGTCTCACCCCCCACCAACATAAAAACAAGTTTTGTTAATAAAACTAAATATCTCATCACTGAGTGACATTCTCGCATCAACCAACCGGGAGACTTAGCTCAGGGCATATGATGTCACTCAGTACCTCTGACCAGGAGGAGCTAGGGTCGAGTCTAGCTGGTGGCAGGATTTTCGGCACTATCTTGTGAGCTAGATCTAATTCAGTCGCTGTCTGGAGGAGAATTCTAGCGGCTGGCTGCTCTGATCAGTAGTTTTCCGTAGTTTAAACGATCACCACCAGCTGAATCCCGGAGAAGTACCGAACAAACGGGCCACGGACCGCGCACGATCTTTCCTTCCTCTTCCTCGTCCTATCCTCTCCCTTATACACGCACACACATTTATACTAACATGCACTACACTACTACATATTCCGGGAGACCGGTCGGGAGCTTGGAGCTTGTCCCGGCTGAGGCGATGCCCCGCTGGTGGGAGAGTCCTGGTTAGGGGGAAACCCCACAAGCCGACGGTAGGTCAGCGCCGGATCTCGCCATCCAGGTCCCCCTTCGCGTTATCCCAATAGATCATGTTTTGTTGGCTCTTGGAATAAATAATAGAATATACAAAGTGTCCATACATATGATTTTATACATGTTTTAATAAGAGAAACAGGTTTAATTATTGATTCCGTAGTTATTGCAGAGTTGGTGAAATTCTTCAAAGTATCACACCATACATTTAGGAAATTCATCACATTTGTTAACCAAGAAAGGGAAAAAGAAAGAGAAAATATATTTAATTATAACAAGAAAATTGAATGGTAGAGAAATTGAAGTATGTTCTTTCAAGGTACTTATTTTCTAGAAGAAAATACACTTACTGGCTTTTGGTATCAAATACCAAGTTACTGACAGGAATTCCTGGCTGTGGTGCTCTCTCATTTCGAAGTCAATGAATCATTATTGCTAAAGCAGACGGGGAAGATATTTTTGAAATTGTGTAAAATAAGAACATTTAGTATCCTGAAAGGTGGTACTTAGTAATTTCATAAATATGGTAAATTTATTTACGCTTCTTCAGGGATTTATACATGTCGCAGCCCTGGACGCCATTATTTTGTTGCCCCTTGAGAATTTACATTATTTAAGAAAAAGAAATTAAAATTTGTGTGATATTTATAGTCCTATATTGATCGGGAATAAATATTTTCTACATTGTTTTTACATATTAAAAAATGTACTACATCGTGACTAATGTTTCTTCTAAAGCAAACCTACCGAAACTGATTCTTCATTCTTTCATAAATGGGATATGTCTAAGAGAGTAACAGGGAATATAGGCAAATTTTAGTTTTTTTATACTGACATGACATTAATATTCAAAATATCATATTTTTTGGAAAATTTTCCGTCCTTCAAAACGTGCCGCCCTGGACCGTTCAGCCCATATGTAAATCCGTCCATGCGCATCTCCATACCAACCTTTTGTACTGCACGACTCCGCATTCGCTCACAGCGACCGTTCACTCACAATAGCTCTGGTCTGAAGCCGCAGTCTCCACCGATCGCTATCCTGAAGCGCGCGCATTTGCACCTATCGATCACATTTTTTTCAACCAACAGCCAACCTTAGCGCCGCTCGGCATGCCCGTGGCCAATAAACTATAATTAAAAAGCCCGACAAAAGCGCGCGACCACAATGCAGCACTTGGAGGGCGGAGCAAATAAAATTAGCGCGCGCCCCAACAAAGAGCACTGCCATCCACACTGCCCCCTTCACGCCCACGCCCCACGCCCCACGGTGGTCCGAATCTCAAAAAAGCTGGCCAAAATTCGAAAAAATAATTAAATTGATTGTTAGTGATTCCTTGCGCGTCAACTACTGAGGTCACCGTCGACTAGCGGGGTTTTCCCCAACCAGGTATCTCCCACCAACCGGGACAAGCTCTATGCCCCCGCATGTGCGGTAGTGCATGTTGCATGTTAGTGTATGTGTCTGTGTAAGGGTGAGGATACGCCAAGGAAGAGGAAAGAAAGATCGCGCGCGGTCTGTGGCCCGTTTGTTGGGGGTACTGCCCTGGCACATGCGTGGAGTTGTTAGAAGAAACCACGGAAAACTACGATCAGAGTAGCCGTCCGCTAGCATTCTTCTCCAGACAGCGATTGAATTAGACCTACCTGAAAAACTAGAATAAAAAAAATTCTGCTGCCGCCGGGACTCGAACTTCGGACCTTCCAGTCAGAGGCACTGCAGTGACATCAGTTAATGCACTGATCCACCGCTTCCACTAAGAATACTCGGAAATCTATACAAATATAGATATAAAGTTTTTTAGAATCACTGAATCCGAATTTGTCATTAAAACTACAAAATTCAAAATGGCGGATTCAAAATGTCTAACATCGTTTAGAAATAAGTTGTGAAATTGCATAAAAATTTGATTATAAGTGTTTCTCGAGTAGTATAATCTAAATTTATATTTAAAATTACACAATTCAAAATGGCGGACCCAAAATGGCCGACTTCATTTAGAAATAAGCAGTTTAATTGTATGAAAATTTGAATATAATTATTTATTCGGATTCAGAATCCGAATTTACGATTAAAAATACAAAATTTTGAATAAGTATAATTACAAAATTACTGTGGTCGGAATTCATTTTTGCAGAATTATGTGTGATAGACTTAATATCGACAATACTTCTGGAGGTTTCATAGATCTCACATAGTTTGTTATTTAAAAATGATCATGAAAGTATATTCATTTAATTCGTGAAACAAAATGACACCTCTGGGCATCCCTTTGTCCGTAGTCTAATTTTTTCTGTTAAAACTGCAGCATCCTGTTTTAAATCAGAAGTTTTACATTTTGTTTAATTGTAAAAATGCCATTGAGTTGCATCCATAGAGGGTTTTTGCCGCTTCACTGAATCCGAATGTGACAAACAAATTATAAAAGTGAACTTATTTCGAAAAAAACAATGTAATCGCATAAAAATGCAGATATAAGTGTTTCTAGGTTCTGAAAAATTAAATAATGTAATAATTTTATTTTTGGAAGTTCGCAAGATTTTTTACAAGTAACTGGTGACGAAACTTTTGAAAATGTCTAAACGATGAAATTCACAACCCGCAAATTTTGAATTTTGGTATTTGTAATCATCAATTCCGATTCTACTATACGAGAAACATTTATAATTAAAGTTTCATGCAATTTCACTACTTATTTCTAAACGATGTAAGACATTTTGAATTTTGTAATTTTATTAACTTATTCGGATTTAGTGAGTCTAGAAACCGTTATATCCATACTTGTATACAATGCAAATGATCTTTGGAATTTTGGCCAGATGTTTCAAGATTCCAAGTCCAGGCACCCTCGCCATGCGCGCCGTGTCCCAGCGAGGCTGCCGCAATAATCGGCGACGCCTCCGCCACATCCCGACACATCGACGCCGTCACCCGAGAGAGGTGGCTCATCGCATCACGGATGTCGCTGCAGTGCCTCTGGCCGGGAGGTCCTAGAGTTCGAGTCTCGCCGGTGGCAGGAACGTCGACACTTGCTAGACAGCTACGTCGAATTGAATCGCTGTCTGGCGGAGAATTCTTCACAGAACTAATGAGAAAGTCAGAATTGAAGATAGAAAAAATGAATTAGAAATATTCTGAAATTTAGTCATATGAAGCAAAAACTTGGTTCATTGCCAATAAAATAAATAGTCAGCGAAGTAAAAAGAAGGGAGTAAGAGAAAATGGAAAAAGTAGACGAGAGTCAACTACGCTGGGGTTCAGGTGTCGTGTGTTTACCGTCATTAGAATTTAGTGTACAAGCTCATGAAAAATTATCAAAGTTTTTCTTTAATGAAAAATCCTTGATTCAATAAAATTTTGACAACGGTTCAGTTAATTTTTACATTATTTTCTGTTTTTCCTATTTGGATGAATAAATTTATTTTCTCTGTAATTCTTTAATCGTTATGTATAAAAAAGACAAAAAATAACTATGTTATGCGTAGATACACCGACTGTTTTCCGACTACTTATTTTGGATCAACAGTCTATACACTTTGTCTTGGAGCTTAGCGGCTTGGTACATAACAAAATATCCCGTATTAAAAAGCATCAACAAGGTAAGTGCCCTCTCTTAACAGATTGTTGCAAAACTGTAATGACAACATTCTCGTTCCGTCTAAATGTAATATGAAAATGTTGACCATTAATATTAATATAGAGGAGTTTTACTCATGAGGTACGAATCAGCATATACAATTTTGCCGATTCCTATCGAATCTTATGTGAAATTTGTTCCAATCAAACGAGTTTGGCTGCTTCACAAGGACTAGTCCAACCCCTGTGAAGTGTCCTAAACCCTACCCTTATCCTTATTCCTTCCCAATTCTGGCCGCTGGGTAGTGACACTGGAGCGCGTTGTGGGAGGTGCGTACGCGGAGATGCTACTTGGCGGTCCTCTTGACAACTGACTGCAACGTGACGTGACATATGACAGATAAAGTGGATAACGGGGCTAATGGAGAATTTCTCCCGAAGCGCAAAAAGCGCTCAACGCCCCTAAGGGGCTGGGAGAGGCGTTGCGTCAACTTGGACGCAACAAATTTTAAAAAATGAATAACAGTTTAATGCAGAAAATAATTTCAAATATGTTTCGATTATAAATACTAATACAACTTTCAAAAAACAATTATAACAAAGCTACTTACTAAAACACTTGTTACAAACACAGTTATTAAAGTAGTAGGGAGTTGAGTTTTCCATGTCTTGGTATTCCGTGGAAGTATTTGAAATGGAAGATGTACCGGCTGAATTAGCTGAGGGATTCGTCAATATCGAATGGATTGAACACACTTGTGTACTCATTAAAGTATTTTCTGAATAATTTTGGTTTTAAAGTTACACATAGTTTTGATAGCATATGCTTTGTATTCTTAAACATATAATCTTCCCATATTAACTGCCTAAAATACGTGTAATTTCTTCATATGTAGTTTGTGCTCTCCATTTGTATTTCCTTTCTTCACAAATTTCTTGAAATTGCTTCCACACACTTTATCGGTTTCTTTTGCCGTTTTCTGCCCTGAATCTTAAATAATAGATTCTATTTCAGTTTTAAACATGACCAAAACGACACATTATACATTATGTTGATGCTTACAAGCTATTGTGGACCTAAAACTATTGCTATCTTTATCTTTACAATGTAAACAAAGTGATTACAGCGGAGTGCAAAAGGTAAACAAGATGATAATCACATGGCGATAGACATCTGGGATTGGTTGAGTTTGAATATTTTCTTGCTTGCATTGATAACTTATGGCACGGACACACATGAGTGAAATAGTCAAATATAATGCATGGTAACACTGTTCCTCACCATTAAAAGTTTGAACTACTGACCAAGGGAAATGATGTCACTAGTTTTACTTCGAAAACAAATGACGAAACATCAGTTGCTAAATTTTATGAACGAGACATTTAGTTACATTCAAATATAATACAAAGTTACATTGCCCCCTTATTCCTACAATTTTGATTACTAGTGAAGTGAAATGATATTTTCCTCAATAGTTACGTAATTGTAGTACTATCGTAGGCTCAAAGAAGTTATGTTGCTTCAAGTTACATTAGCAACATTCTAATGACTTCAAACAGATTTTTAAGTCTTAAATCAGCAGTGAAAAATACCGGAGGAACAGTTTAATAAATATTTTCTAAACACTTGTAGAGCTTAGTGGTTACCTACTTTACTTGAGACGTCTTCCCCAAGAGTTTCAATTAACTCCCGAGTAAAACAGCTGTTTGCGCTCGCAGGATATTCCGCTTGAAGAGAGCTGGTACAACCGAATGATGAGAAGTTTCAAGATGAACTCAAATGCTCATTAGAGCAGAGAGGCATGACCTATTTAGCACAGATTAGAGACGATTAGGAGTGTAATTTGTCATAGTTATAACTCCAAAAATGACTTCTTGAAATAGAATCCCTAACCACTTAATACACATTCAACCATACCATAAGTATAAATTACAAAATATAGGAGCAAAAGCACAATATCATTAGATATAATGTTGCGTATCTGATCGTTCTTAAACTTAAAAACTAAGTTTCCGTTTAAAATTGAAAACGGCTAAGAGTTAATTAGTATGAACCGAGCAAAAGAACTTCAAATGTAGGCCATTTTTTTAAATAACTTGATTACATCGTTAAGTAGAACTCATAAAAACAGATCAACATTAAAACAGAATATACAGTCGACTTCGGTTATTGTGAACTCGAATATAATGAACCCTCGGTTATAGTGAACTTATGTCATTGGTCCCGTTTCACATACATTACAAACAAGCACAAGAAGATTCGGTTAGCGTGAACCTGAACCTCGGCTGTAGAGAAAGTAGAAAATGCAACGTCCGTGGAATTCATTCCCTCCTAGAAAATAATATATCACCTCAGTGCCTCAAATTCCAACATTAGGCAGCTTGGAAAAAACATCGTTGGCCAAAAACCATAATCCAAGAAGTCTCCCCTGAGGTGAAAGTAGCGGACGGGAAATGAGCACCTTACTGATGACCGGAGAATGGGACGGTGTTCCAACAGTGCAAGGGGCATTGAAAGGTGTCAAGACTGCCTTCCGGCACTTACGAGTCAGGGAACAATGTAGAATGACGTATGGAGAGAGCACGAACGCAGAAGAAGGACGCAGAGATATTGCTAATGAAAAATACAAAGCAAACAATTAAAAATAATTGATTTTTAAGGACATGTAAAGATATTAAAATTTTCAGTTCGTTCTGTTAAATATTTTATCGGTCACATGCGTCTTTAACCCCTGATAACATGCAACCCTGCAGGCTTGTTAGTGCACTTGTACCTACCTGTATGTTAAGAAATTTAACATCCTTAGCAACGGGGTTTAAATATTAACAACGTAAACAACCATTGATTAATCGCAAGTCAAATGTTTGTTAAGGTAAAAGAACATGGCCATGTACAAAACAAATCAGATTCAAACAATTCAGAAGTAATTAAACATTGGTTTGGGGAATAATTATTCTTAATAGTAATATTATTAATAGTACAATTAGAAAAATGTATATTAGATAAATTAACCACATTTTGCTCACATTCCACCAAATAAGACTACTCCGATAATCGTATATACTGACGTTGAGAAGGTGTCATCACTGGAAGTCAACGCGCCAATTTCCTAACCGAACGTCGTTTCTTTAGGTCCAGGAGAATTATTTGCATCCATCTTTCTCGAACCACGGTACACGAAAATTGTTTATATAGATATATTGCAAGCAACACCCGACAATATCGTACTAACGTGCCGCAGCAACAGCATTCATGTGTTTACTATCGCAGTAATGTAAATTTTCACATAATTCGTGAAATTTTATGGTGACCGATAAAATGCTGAACATACCACGAAATGTTACAGTGTTCTCTACGTCGTTTAAATTAAAAATTTCGGTTCCACTACGCTCTGCCTGGATATTTAACTTTTGGTCTCGGCAGAAATAACACTCATAACACATCTAGGTATGTAAATAGCTATTGCCGTATCTCCATATTAATAAAATCAATCATTCTGGATAAATTCTGTTTCGTTTCAACATCATCGGATAAAGTGAAGCGCGGATATAGAGAACCAAAAATGTTAGTCCCCAGAAGCTTACTACAACCGGAGTCAATTGTATTTATGGCACACCATTGTGATTGGCTTCACCGCAGCTGACTAGAGAACCAACATCGAATAGTCGCATGGCAAGTGCAATCAACAGTACGATTCATCTCTTTAACTTAACGAGCAATGTAATTACAATTGCTATTTGATACTTTATTCTATGTTAAAAGTGGAAATAATTTAAGTGATAGAATATTTCACAAATGCAATCTACTAATCAAATTTAAAAACACAAAATTCATAAATCTCTAATATCAAGATCCTTGATTTTTTGGGCCTCAAATATATAATAAACTACATATAACATTGAAAAATAGAAAGTCATTGAATACTTTGAAATACAAGATTAATATTTGAATTTTAAAACATGATGATAATGATATAAACAAGTTCACTGAAATATTGCATTAAAACTCTTTACTGTGTAAATTAAGTATGAATTTATTTATGAAGTTATATATATATATATATATATATATATATATATATATATATATATATATATATATATAAATTTATATATATATATTGCATCTCTGTAAATATTCACTTATTTTATGATTTAAGGCTAGTTTTGTATTTTTGTATGTTCACAACAATTTGGATTGTAAATTAAAAAAGAATTATTAAAAAACACACCACACACAAAAAATGGTAAGTAGAAGTAGATAGATAATAAATTATGAACCCAGTATTTCGAACCTTCACAACTGGTTATCAATGGTTAGTAATTCCCAGAAACTATGATTTTATATTTATTACATATTTCGACATACACGTCTTGTTATGCAACAACACTCTAGCTTTGTACACTCGTTATTGCCAATTATATTTCCATGTTTAATCAATCTTTATATGCAACGGCAGGTGCACAAGCTTGCGTAATATTCGTGCAAGTCGTCGCCCATGAGAAGGTTCCACGTTCGGCCTCACACCGCACGGCTGCCCGTTTCGATGTTCTCGGAGCCACTGGATAATACGAGCAGTCAATATACAGGTGTCTGATAAGTCCCTATTTTAGATAGCTACAATTTCTTCACTTATTAACCAATGTTTTTACAACCACATATGATAGAGAGAGTAGTCCTTGAGGTTTTGTTGAAATAATAAGACGTTCAGAAATAATAAGCAGAATGGCAGAAATAATAACGTTCAGAAGTAATAAGCTGAATGGCAAATTTAAACGCGACCAAATAAACAAATCGTTGAATTTATTTATTTTTTTATCTTTTATAAACTTTTTTATATTATCCGGTTCGGTTTGTAACATCAAATTACCATATTTTTAATTACAAACGTACATGTCAAAATGTAAGTTTGTTTTAAAGAAAAGTAATATCCAAAATATATTTCGCAACTTTTGTGTTTATTAACAATAAAGTATAATTATTTTAAGTCAAAATGGATTTTAGTTTAAAATAGCTTCAAAATAATATGATTACTACGTGTCGTAACGTATCCTCAATAAAGAAATGAAGTCTTCCTTTGCGAAAGTTTACAATTTAAAAAAATATATTGAGTTCAATCTAAAAGTTGAATTTTTTACTGGAGTTTGGTATCATAGAGATCTAGTATGTGTGCAATTTTCAGATTTTTATCTGGTCCCCCAATAGAGTTATAACAGTTGGAAATTTAGAAAAAATTCAAAATTTCAATTTTTAACAGGGTGTCATTTCCTAGAGGTACGTTACTTTCAATTTATATTTTACAAAAGGTAACTATATATTATGTGCAAAAGCACAGAAAAAATTAAGTATGAGATTCAATTTCTTCTTTGAAAAATTACTCTCTGAAAATTGAACTTGGTTCATTCGCGTTCCAAAGATTTGGTTTCAAATATTTCTCAAATAAAAAATTTAAATGCTAAGTAAATAATATTTAAATTTGTAGGCCAGAGGATAACGAAACCAATGTTTTTTAGTCTAGAATGCTAGAACAACCCGTAAATCAATATGGCCCCCATTTCTAATCCAGATACAATAAAAATAAGTCAAAAATGTTTTTAACAGCCAAAACAAGGAAATTTATGTTAAAAATATTAATTTTTTCGAGATGGCCGAGCGATCAATTCATTAAATTCTACACCATTTAAAATGGATTGACCCGTGTAGTGAAAACCCGTTCTGCTTGCCCTGCTCTCGCTAGCTGCGCCATCCCCGAAGATCTAGCGTGGCCTCCAATGGTCGCCGGGATCTGCTGACCTAATGTCAGGGGCCATCGCAAGTTCTATTGCTGCGCGTGTCTCCTCACGCATGTGGGATTCTGCGCAGTTGAAACTCTCGCCGTCAATATCTTTGTTGTGTTTCTTTTTCAGCATATGTGCAGTGCCCTATTTATGTGTTCGTTTCGGTAATGCCGTGCTAATTATCATGCATTGAGTGTTATTCTCAGTACTCTCTACGTTCATTAAGTTGTTGCACATTAATGGCATGCCTAACTTTAATAACACCTACAGCGTACCTACATAAGTCATTTGTCCCGATGATCATGCCTATAGCCATTCTAAATAAACCGATTTCAATTTTCTTTTCTAAAGTAATTCAAACTTCAACGAATTGCTATTCACTTAATCTTTTTATGTTATGTAATCGTTCATTCAGTTTAATTATAATTTTCAATGGATTTTGAGCTTTCTTAATATTCCTATATGATAATTCTTGCTATCAGAATACTATACCTTATTTCATATTCATCACAGCATGTATATATGCTTACAAACTTACTGATCCTTCGAACCGAACACTTAGCCAGCATTGATATATTTTAAATTTTGAAAATAAATCACAAATTATTAACGTAATAAATTATTTTCTTCGCGATTTCTATTCTGGGAAATTCCTTATAATTTTATACTAAACTGTTCCCTGTCAACATTGTCAGACAGGTGTATTATTTCTGACGAGGTATTCACGCAAAGGCAGCCAGTTGATTGTTTATCTGAGAGCAAGAACATACCAGCTCTCAATGCCACGAGAATGCAAATAGGATTAACCATCAAAGTTCCTTTTTCCTTCCCAGAACTTTCCAAGATACATTTTAAACATATCCCAATAAATATTCAAATTATATAGACCCCAAGGCAATATTGCCTTTCAATAGTAAATATCTTTAACTTAAAATCAAACCAACAATAGACTAGGCATTTGCTATATGTAACCCAAATGTTGGCAGAGGTAAAAATTGGACGCTTTGTGGCATACTATTAAGGACAATACATTATTCATTTTTATTACCAAAACTCAAATAAAGAAAAATAGGAAGATGAAATAAATGTTATTCAACGTATAACTGAAAAAATATTGGGCAACAATCTTCTAAACTAGGATTCTTTTTAAAACGTGAAACATTTAAATTCTGTAGTAGAGCATGTTGATAGAATATCATTGTTAACTAAGGTACTCTTGATATCAATCAAAACACAATATAAATATGAAACAATTTACTGAGCTGGAATACAAATAATAGAATAAATAACTGAAAAAATAAGAACAAAAGTGAGAGAAAAAGTCGCACATTAAATAATGAGATGAGAGAAATTGAACTTTTACTTTAAAAATACGAAGGACTTGTTCAAAAACGCATCTAAATATTCATTTCAAATGCATTCCACAACACTCTGCCGGAATTCTTAATCTACAATGTTAAATAACTCCTAAACGAAGGGTTTTAGGGCCTTAGAAACAAAAATGTTGAGGCCAAAGGCCTCGGTGCAAAGGCCAAACGTCTCAAAGAAACGTATCTTTAACATTTCATTACACTTTTGTTGGTCTGACGCTTCTCGATTCTACTCCACCCGTTCAGAGCCTGTAGAATCTGCAACTGTATGTGGAATTAAACCAATGACTTGATATTCAACGCGTTTTAAATACACGGGTGTACCTCTCTCTAAATAATAAAGTTTAATAAAAATAGTTTGTATTGACAAGAGTGCATTGTATTGTTGTCAATTACAAGGAGACATATAGAACAAGTGACGGAGGATAAGCAGGTTTTCAAGAAACAGATATACTACAGGCTTATGGTAAAATAGGGAAGAGGGTGGAGTTTAACATGCAAGAGTTCTCGCACGGGAACGCTAGTACAATAATATATTTGCAACATTACCGACCTACATATAGAGGAATAGCAAATACTTGTACTTATAACGATCTTGAACGTGAACTCTTGACATGCCACAAAGAAATTGAACGGGTCCAGAGAACGTGCCAGGACGCCTCTCGGGTACCGCAGCGTGGGATACCCCTCCGCGTCTGCAACTCCCACTGGTCGGTGCGCGCCCTGGGCACCGGACGAAAGCAAACAACGGAGCGATGGTCGAGGCAAACCCCCCCACCCAGCGCATATTCAATGCAGAAATTACAATGCAACGGAGCCACTGCAGGAAGTTCACTCCCAACGGAAGTTCACTCCCAACTCATTAGTCCCGTAAGTATAGTGCATGAATCCCTCGGGAGATGGTGGTGATATTCCCCGATGGATAACGAGATCCGGTGCCGGTATCGGGTAGCGGGGTTTCCGCATAACCAGGACTCTCCCATCAGTTGGGCACCGAACCAGCCGGGACAAGCTGTAAGCCCCCCGACCGATCTCCCGGAATATGTGGTAGTGTACTGCACGTTAGTGTAAGTGTGTGTGTAAGGGGTGAGGATAGGACAAGGAAGAGGAAGGAAAGATCGTGCGCGGTCCTTGGCCCGTTCGTTAGGGTACGGCTCCGGCATTCACCTGGTGTTGATCGGAGAAACCACGGAAAACTTCCGATCAGAGCAGCCGGCCGCTAGAATTCTCCTCCAGACAGCGATTGAATTCGACCTAACTGGAAAGCTAGTGTCGAAAATCCTGCCGCTGTCAGGACTCGAACCTAGGACCTCCCGGTCAGAGGCGCTGCAGAGACATCTGTTGATGGACTGAGCTATCGCTCCCGGTGACATGTTATCGACTTTAACGTTTTTATTCCCATACATTTGAATGTTTATTAAAAATATTACAATCATACATTATTATATTCATTAAAAATATGATATAAACATAAAATTACAATTAATTACAATAAGAATATTGAATCCGAAGTAACTCTAAGAAGAGTAATAGTACATAAAAATGTACTATTATCGTCGTGGTAGCCGTAATAAGGTGTGTGTCAAATCTACCGAAGTTTTCAGGAGAAACGAAAAGCGTGGTGTACTTCTCATTCTTGACGGTCGCTTTTACAAACGTAAAATCATGATATTCGGTTTTTCATTAGTTCGTCGTGTTTCGGCATCTATTGCAACTGCTGCGGTTCTCTTGATTGATCGCAGTGGTGTAATAAAGAAAAAAGTTAACTTTTTTGACAAGCGACCTATTGCGGTTACCACGACGATGTTAATGTAGTCCTACCCTTCTGAGAGTTACTTCAGGGGAATATCTTTGCAGCGTACGCACACAACGTTTAAATCGTACGCGACGGTAATTAGGGCAGCAGTTGATAGGGCGCAGTGCTGTTCATTCAGCGCCCAAGCGACCGATCTGCCTGACCAGCCATGCCGCTGTTCCGGCTCTCTCATTCGCTGTTGACGCCGTTTTATACGGCAGCTTTGCCTAGCAAAGTCAGTCCCAACCCAGTGGCAATGCACTTGCTTCGAGTCACAGCTACTTCACAGCCGAGAGTCTCCACCAACGTGCTCGCGTACGATGGCCTCATGTACATTATATGTTGTGGAAAATAAACCTTCCTTCAAGGACTTCCTTTCATTCCGCAAGGAAACAACAATCTTTATTCCAATCAACTGTAAGTTTATGTTTATATCATGTTTTTAATGAATACAATAATGTATGATTGTAATATTTTTTAATACAAATTCAAATTATCGATATATTTAAGTTGTTTGTGTTGGGTTAAACTCAAGATGCAAATCATGCAAGATGACGTGAATGGCGCGCTGTAATTGGAGCAGCGGGGAGGAGCGGAGGGGGCGGGGGTCCAAAGCGCCGGTCGATGGTATCGGCTCGCAGCAGCAGGGCCTGCGGTCTCGCGGAAGTAATGTCATCAGCGGCTGACAGCGCCTCGCGACGGCTGACGGAGCTCGCTCGATGGCTGCGCGTCGCGACTCCGCGCGCGGGCTGCTAGAAGCCTCAAGCTACAGCTCTCGCCAGGGGAGGACCGGGAGCGGTAGCTCAGGGCATCAACTGATGTCACTGCAGTGCCTCTGACCGGAGGTCCTAGGGTTACACTCCCTACTGTACCAGGATTTTCTATACGAACTAACAGGGGAGGTGGCTCAGGGAATAAATTGATGTAAATGCAGTGCCTCTCCCCGGGAGGTCCTAAGTTTCCACTCCCCACGGTGGCAGGATTTTCTATAACTACCAGAGGAGGTGGCTCAGGGCATCAGCTGATGTCACTGCAGTGCCTCGCACCGGGAGGTCCTAGGGTACCACTCCCTACGGTGGCAGGATTTTCGACACTAGCTTTTCAGCTAGCTCGAATTCAGTCGCTGTCTGGAGGACAATTCTAGCGGCCGGCTGCTTAATCGGTAGTTTTCCGTGCTTTCTCCGATGAACACCAGGCGAATGCCGGAGCAGTACCCTACCAAACGGGCCATGGACCGCACGCGAAAACTTTTTACTACTACTCAGCAATTATTACACTTTTTCAATTTATCATTTCCATCTGTATTCTGCTGCAAAACACACACATCATAGCAAAACATGACAGTTAATAAGTACAACAATTTCTATAAAAAAACGTATTAAATTGCTCGCTATTATTGTGTACTCTTTTGTTTCTAAGTCCCTCCCCTTGCATGCATGTGCATTATCATACTTAATTCCTAATCCAGAAAATCTTAATGCACTACAAAACTTGATCTTCCTACAATAGATAATTTAATATGACCCCTGTTTAGTTACTTTCCTTTGGTGTAGCCTCTGTCTTCTTAAACTGCGTTCAGTATTCATTCTAAGTTCCATTTTTACTGAATATCGTCCAGACTCATAGCATCTGCTTCCTCCACTCACGTGATTGTAATTCTATGTATATTTATAACATTTCACTACTAAATTACTCGCAAGGATTACTAATTCGTAAACACGTCTCTGCACTCTAATACCGCACCAGAACGACATCTATATCTGCTCCTCATCGCGTCAAAAGATCGACTGCCCCGTTTGTTTCTCTTACGCGCAGTTCGTTTGACTTCCCTACGCGAGATCGTACCGCAAAACGTTTATCTTTCACCCTAGTGCGTAGGTTATTCTATTTATAGGACATACGCTAATTTATGACTGATCACTGGCAATGTAGCACAGTATTTGTTTATTATTTTGTTATTGATTCGTAATAATTTTTCTAATTTACTTTCTCACTCACGGAAATTACTCACGTGTCGTTCCACTGTTTTAATTTACCAATATTCTACCTGCTATCAATTATGTTGCCATTCCCTTACATTCTTATTATTTACTGTTCGATCATTTGCTTATCTTCTGTCACCCATTTTTGCTGCTGCCCTGTTTCTATATTTATTCGAATTTATCGACTCTGTTAACACACCCTTTGACAACTTATCACTATATATATATATATATATATATATATATATATATATATATATATATATATATATATATAATTGCATTACTTGTTAACTATATGGGTAGGCCGAAGGCCTTGAAGCCATTACAACACCTACAACCTGCCACGTTCTAACCTCCTTTGGAATACTGGCATTCACCCCAAATGGTCCCTCTATCGCATCAAAGCCGCGGAAAGAACATCATAATATACGGCTAAGTAAAAAAGGCCTGAAGGGGGAAAAAACCTGCCGTCAGGAGAAGAGTACGTGCTAATCTACACGACTTTTTCTAAACTATTTATCTATTTACTGGTGCAGATGTTAGTTTTCCCTTCCAAACTTTGGCTTTCTCAAAACTTGATATCAAATAGGGGATTGCTCTACCATTGTCTCTGCATTTCTTCCTCGTATAAAAGCCAAGTGCTAATTACATTATTTGATTGTTTACTTCTTTGTTTATTGATTTAATAATTTACTTGGCAATTTCCAAGATAATTAATTTAATCATTACATATTTGTTAACTTAATTATTACGTAGGCAATTGTAAAGAACGATTGAAGTAAATCAATCTGGGACGTTATCAGATTTCGCAGTATTTATTTCATTTCTTGTGTTGACTCCGCTCGTACTGCTAACACGCGCTGTTTTCCCACTCCCTGATTACTGTAACTCTTACTACAGGGCCCTGGTATCGAAAAATCATAAATTCAGTAGGTAGATTTAGGACAAAATCCTCTATCTTCCGTCTGGTGTAGCTAGAATTCATGCTTTTTTGGATCCTTGGTACAGAAAAATTAAATTGCGGCAAAAGGTCTGTCTGTACTGTATGTCTACCTGCCCATGTGTAAACAACGTTAGAGGCGAAAATGTTCAGTCAATTTTCTCCAAAATTGATATTTTCCATTCGATCTGGCTGATGTCACGGCTCCTTCAATTTTCAATCGATATGTTAATTTCGACTGAGGACATGAAGCCCCAGGGAAATTTTTGAAAATTTCAAAAAGTGGCACAAACGTTTTTGATCAAATTTTGTTACATAGTGTGAAGGACCTTTAAAAGAAAGGTGAAGGTGTCATGCGGGTTGAAAATCCAGATTGTTTGAAAATTACAAAAGTTCAACATTTTTCGGAGTGTTTCTACAACTACAATTATGAGAATAAAGATTTTCCCCAGAGTAAAATCTGTTCTATGAAGAAAGATTTTGAAATCACGTACAATTTCTCGAAAATTTGAGTACTTTTTGCGTTTGCCTGAAAGTACGTGCTGTTTTGGTATATTTTAGACCCAGTTGAAGAAGACAGACGTTTTAGATTATTATGTACTGAAAATAAAATATTTTTCTGGGTACTTAGAACCATTACTGCGGAAATAGCGCGGCGACAAATTTATTAGAAAGTTGGGAGTAAAAGCCAAGAAATCCCATTCGGAAACCCCGTCCGGTGGCGTGATGTAATGAGCGGGAGGGCGTGGCGCTGGAGGACACGACTCCGCACTCAGCTCCTGGCGCGTCACACGTGCCGGTGCAGCTCACCGCCGGCCACCCACTGACCACCGCCCCTTGCCCACGCCCCCACACCCCTCACGCGAGGGAGGGCACGGATACCCAAAATGATCAGGAGTTTGCAGGGAGCATTAGCAATCGTCATGCTGATTACAAAACCTCATAACTCTATATTTCCTCCTCTTTCTCCTAATTACTTAATGATAATTATATATATATATATATATATATATATATATATATATATATATTTGCCGGTCCGGTACTCGATATCGCTAAGGCAGTAGTGTCAGGCCGATATCGGACCGAAGAGTCGCGGGTTCGAGTCCCGCCCCGGCCATGGTTCTATTTGTTTTCGCCCTTTCACCCCATATCATCACTACATCGTTTCATCTTCATAGTTATCATACCGTTAACTCCAATAGTGATCGCTAATGACCTAGATGTTGATACGACCATTAATACCCGCCCACCCCCAAATTGGTGTTAGTTACAGCATTTATAACTGACGAGCAAACATTCAAATGTGGCATGTCCATTTGGCAAAGACGGAGTTTTATTTCCAGAAAAAAGTGAGATGTCTTACTATACATTAAGAAGTTTGAGTCTGTCTTAGAATACATTAAGATTTGTTGAGTTAAAGAGAGTATTCAAAAGTGTGAAACGTGTGCTATATTTTTCATTTTATTGGAAAAGGGTCAAGTGAACATATCACGATTTGAATGTTTGCTGCATTCTCAAGAATGGCTGGACCAATTTTAATTATATTTGATTTGTGGGATTCATCTCCGCCCCGAATAGGAAAATTACTATTAAAATATCGCAATAACTTACTAGATGGTGCTACAGAACAAAACGAAATTTGCATGTCAAATGCAACCCGCCAAACACTCAACAATATGTTTTTGAATCTTATGAAAGAAGAAGAATAAATAAAAATAAATAACAAATCGAGTATCTTAAACTGTTGAATTCCTCAGTGCTTTAAGTTCAACGAGAAACAAAATAAAATTCCGTGAAGCAGCTATGTTTATTGTTTTCATTGCAAAACTGTCCAATGTAGATTTACGAGGCGTGTTATTAGCATGACGAAATGCATTTGGCAGAATTCTGCCGCATGGGCGGAATTTTCCGCCTCTTGGTCGGAATTTAGGCGTTTTTTATTCCATTATTTGCATAGTGATGGAGGGACGGAGGGGGTTATTTCCGTTTCACGGCGGCGGGGCGTGCCGAATGGGTCAGACTATCAGTTCATCACTATCAGTGACTGCGATGAGGCGTGCCACCCACCGTCCATGCCCGGCGTTGCCGAGGTACCGCTTGCTATATTATTCCAGTTCACCTTTTGTGACAATCACACGTAGCCAGTCTATATAAATGAGATCTCTAAGAAAGAGAATTTCACGGATACGTGACGAATTGCCCTTGGACTTTAAAAATGTGATGGATTTTTAAAAAGCGATTATAAATGTATTAAATGCAACCAGCAACACTAAGTTGCATTTTTAAATCTATATCGTTAAGTAAACTCCTTAACAATGTGTTTTATGGTCTTAAAAACTAAAATCCAAAGACCTCAAAGAAACGTTCTTCACATTGTAATTTACAGAATGAGATCTTCTTGAGCATTCTGTTACATTTTTGTTGATTGGACGCTTCTACCCTACCTGTTCAGAGCCCGTAGAATGTGCAACAGTACGTGAAATCAAACTAATTATATGATATTCTACACGATTCAATTACTCGGTTTACCTCTCTCCTCGGAAATAACATTAAATAAGAATAGTTTGTACTGACAACGGTGTAGTTTATTCCTATCGATTACGAGGAAACATATAGAACAAGTGACGGAGGATAAGAGGGTCTTGAAGAAATTATATGTAACAGGCTTAATAACGAAATGGAAAATAGATAAGAAGGTGGAGCTTAATATGCAAGATTTCTCGCACGGGTACGGTACTTCTATATATTTATATACACATTTCAAAATAGTTCAACACCTACAATCGACATTATTTATTATCGTAAAAATGACTAATATAAGATAAATATAACTATGTGGTAAACATGTTATAAAAATGTAAACTTTATTAAAATTGCAATTTTTCAAAGTTCAGAAAATCAGTTGCAGTAGGACCCTTTTATAGACTACTTATAAACCTTACATGAAGCCTTAATAATTTTTTTATTTTTTCAATTATGACTCTGGATTTTTCTGGGGAACACAAAAAGGACAGAGGTCTAATTTTTCTTGACCTCTCTGTCTTTTCGCAAAAAGGCTTTTTCCAAAAGTTACTAATAATGTGACAGTATCATGTTGTAGCATCACTGATTGCGAAACTCTTTCCCCTCTGACGTCATGTCTATTTCTCACCAACCCGATCCTCATATGGTCATTATGTCATTGTCATGCTCTTCCCATTCTTACTAATCGTAACCTGATCATAGACTTCACAATCACTAAGACAATAATCATCACAATTGATTTAACCAACGCCAAAGCAACAGAAGCAAGTTCTCTTTATTTCCTTCCCTCCGTTTTGTTTTCCCTTCGGCCCATAGCGATTGCTCTCCGGCTGTCACCGTCCTCTGTTACCTTCAATAACCTCCCTAGTTAGTTCATGCCTTATTTCACGTGGGGGACTCGGGCCATCTGGCACGCTTTTCTGTCTGACCACGCAAATTTCCTCTCAGAAAGAAGGCGTACGAAGGATTTTTCACCCTTAAAAATCAAAAGCTTCCATAGGGTTTGAACCCGAAAAGTTAGTATAACATCGCTGGTACGCTAACCAACCTAGTACGTTATACCAACGGAACTGCATTATACCACCGACCCCACTACATGGGACAGCCGGTTTAACTTCTCCGAAGAAAGGCGTACGAAGAATTTTTCCGCCCTTAAAAATCTACGGCATCTATCAGGTTTAAACCCGCACCGAAGTGCGCTAGACGTTACATCACCGAATTTGCAATCTCTCCCCCACGACCAGACCCGTCTCATTATCTCCGTCATCGCTGCTCGCAGTGTTGGCCTTGACACGAGTGATTTACGGCGCAGATCGCGTTCGCGGCGTCCCCCTCCCCCGCCCCCGCCCCCGCCCCCTCCCGCAGCCAAGCGCTCGCGTTGCGCGACGGCGCACTTCCTTTTTCTAGGCCAGCCGTCGCTCGGACTCGAACTCGCGACTCTAACACTAGGAGGACGGCACTCGTCACTTTGACAGGTGACCTACTTTTTATCTAAAATTCTCAACAATGTACGTGGTTTGTAAATTCAGCGCTTTATGGCTTTTACCCATCGCGTCTCTTTAACCCTTGTTGGGCGTTGAGAGCTTTCCCTGGAGTAATCCTCCGTCACTATATCTTAATCAAGACTCGTCACGTCGCAGCCAGTCAGTATTTACCTACGATATTACAAATACTACTAAAATGACGGAGACTCACCGTTTTGATCGGTATTAGCTTTGACATCTTATCAGAGAAAAATGAATAAAAACGTGACTTTTAGTACATTTCATTAAACTGTGACTACTGATAAAAACAGCTCTAAGAAAATTCCAGTGACTAGAAATTTGTGATGAAACGAAATGTTTCGATGACATACTTCAACAAATGGCGCGCTTGTATACTGTTTGATTGATTTTTTTCGTGTTCCGGGCGCGTAAACGGTTTTGGTCATTAGTCCCGTAAGTGAAGTTCATGTTTTTTCTCGAGAGATGACGGTGATGTTCCCCCCCCCCGGATGGCGAGATCCGGCTAGTGGGGTTTCCCTCTTACCAGGACTCTCCCATCAGCTGGGCACCGCCCGAGGCGGGACAAGCTCTGAGCTCCCGAACAGTCTCCCGGAATATGTAGTTGTAGAGTGCATGTTAGTGTAAGTGTGTGAGTAAAGGGAGAGGATAGGACAAGGAAGAGGAAGGATAGATCGCGCGCGGTCCGTGGCCCGTTTGGTAGGGTACTGCTTCGACATTCACCAGGTGTTGAACGGAGAAACCACGGAAAACTTCCGATTAGAGCAGCCGGCCGCTAAACTTCTCCTCCAGACAGCGACTGAATTCGACCTAGCTGAAAAGCTAGTATCGAAAATTCTGCCGCTGTCAGGACTCGAACCTAGGACCTCCCGGTCAGAGGCACTGCAGCTTGTATTCTATGTAATTTGGGGATAGATGGTGGCTCGACTTTTTCCGTGTTCTAAATGTTGTCGTCATGAATGCGTGTTTTATGCTAGGAATTGCATTTTTTGTCTGTAATTCTTCAATATATATGAGAATGTTTTGGGTCTTTTTTAAAGACAAAACATTTTTCAGTGTAATTGCTTTACATTAATATATATTACTTGTTATATACAGCGCAACGTTTTGGAAAGTAGTTATTTCATTGGGTGATTATTATTGCGCCTGACGATGGAAATAATTACTTTCCGAAACGTTGCGCTGTATATATCATGTATTCTGCCCTTAAAAAAGACCAAAAACATTCTAATATATTTTGCAGGGAGGAAACGGGAAAGAAAATATCTTGCCTTTACTATATATTCAAACTATCAGAAGAATTTAGCATTAGTCTAAGTAACAAAAAGAAAAAAAAATATTCTCCGAACAAATCAGCAACCTTGAGAGTAGCGACTGGTAGCGACATTCGCAAAACCTGATATATAGAAGGATGTAAAGGCACGAGCAAGTTCAGGGACATCTCATGCACTATAACAAATATGCATGTTAATCGTGTGCTGGAAACAACGTTTATACTCGTGTCTGCTGCTTTGAAGCTTTTGGAGGATTTGATTAAAGAAAATTTACTGAGTATCAAAAAATTCACAAGATAAATATGTATTCTATTTATGTTAAAAATATTAATGTTATCTACTGATATAGGCATCCATTGTTATGTAAGAAAAATATTATCACAACAGTAAAATTCTTCAACCATACAGAAGTTGCAGTTAAAATCCGAATGGGATTTTATGGATGATTACGCTAAAAAACTCTCGTACCAGTCAAAACGACGGATTCGTCCTACTAGGTAGAAATGAAATCGTCGTCCTCCTGCAGTTAAGCTAAGGGTGTGCGTCAGAGTAAAAATATTTTATTGGAAAATAAGAGTAAAAAAGGTATATAACCTATAAAGGTTTTCTGGATCTCATTGGTTGTTGTTTAAGAAAAATAACATTACCGTTCCAAAGAGTAGAAGACCTTCACATCTTTACAAGGGCAAATATATTTTTCTTGTATGAAATCACTATACGACGGTACTGATAGTCCAAACTTCTAAAACATTCTTTTTCTAAAAATATGTGAAAACAATCCGGTTTTGCTCAAAGAAAACTATACCATAATTACTCAGCAATTTTCCTCTTTGTTTCGATTCGTAAAGTAACAGTTTTAAATCTGATCTATTTGAGTATATTTAACCCAATTTAACTCTCCATAGAATAATTGCCAAAGGTGTTTTTTGTTCCATTTTATATCTGCCTATGTTCGAAAATACTACATTTTTCTGTTGTAGTAAAATTACATATTTGGAGCGTGATTGCAGCCCTGCAACTTTTATGGCCGAAGAACAAAAACGCGTGAGACATTTCTTCACTTATTGATTGATTATTTAACGATTCAAGGCTCGCCCACCGCTATGGGTATTAACCCCAGTAAGTTCGCACATGTTACATCCAAGAGGTGACTGCCTGTTCCCCCATCGCTGGGACGTGTGATCGTCGCCCATCTACCCTTGGCCTGCATTGTTCCCGCCTCAGACACCTACTCTAGCGGGGACCAATTCTAAGCTACTGACTGCTCTCCCGGCATGTGTGGTAGTGTATTTCATGTTAGTGTAAGTGTGTGTGTAAGGGGTGAGGACAGGGCCAAGAAGAGGAAGGAAAGATCGCGCGCGGCCGGTGACCCCGTTTGTTCGAGTATTGCATTCGCAATACTCGAACATGTTCGAGTATTGCATTGATCGGAAAACCACGAATCATAGCAGCCGGATTCCAGAATTCTTCTCCAGACAACGATTGAATTCGGCCTCGCTGACAAGTTAGTGTCGAAAATTCTGCCACCGTCGGAACTCGAACGTAGAACCTCCCGGTCAGAGGGACTGCTGTAGTATCAGTTGATGCCCTGAGCCATTTCTCCCCGTCTAATCTCCCGACATACGAGGCAGAATAGTGCAGTAAGACATATGTGTGTAAGGGAAGACCATGGGTACTGGTCGAGGAAGGAATAAGGCCCGTAGTCTCTTTGTTAGGGTACTGCTCAGGCATTTATGAAAGAAACATCAAAAACTACCGATCACAGCAGCCGGCCTATAAATGATACGTTGTCCTACAGACAATATATCATTTATTTACTATTTGGAATACATGTATTACATGTAAATAAGGAAAAATATGTAAATTGAAGATGCGTGATTCATTGTACGTGTTAGAGTGTAAATTAATAATAATTATAATATATATGCGGATGAGGCTAAAAATAATTTAACTTTATTATTAACAAGTTTCCAATTAAAGTATACTCTTAAACTATTGTTTTAAGTATAAAAAAATTTAATAATATTTTTTAGGAAGACGTTATATATCTTTCCTCTTCACAAACTTTTCGGTTCTTCGATATCTTTTTCGGGTCGAGTTTTTCTATCTTTTCTTTCAAATTTTTGTCAGCGGTCCCTATATTCTATTTTGGAATTTATTTTTAATTGGAAAACCAGTATATGTCGAACCTTTGTCTCTAATACCACTTGGAACATTCAAGTGCAAGAAGGTAGCATTGCTTTATAACGCACGCCCGGAAGCTCGTCTCTGACCAGTTTAGGATTCAGATTCTAGAAAATGGCGATATATAAAATTCCAAGTTATTGATATAATTAAGAATTACATGTGACATTTGTCAAAATATAGTTTACATCTCGAATGTCTAGCACAGCTCTAAGTAGCACTCATTCCATCTTCTTTCCTCTTCACCACTGCTTTTATTGTTCATCACCAGTGTAAATGTAAAAAATTCAACCAAATCATCTAGATACCTTGTAGAGAATGTTGTTTTAAAATATAGCTATATAAACGTGAACGATCCGGCAACGGTGGCTAGTCTCTTTAACCAATACTTTTCGATAATTGCTGCCGATCTCACTAAGAGTCTCCAGCTACAAAATTCAACATCAGACATTTCTCCAAAAATTTTAGACACGATGTTTGTTTTCAAACTTCTTCTCATGAAATTCTCAAAATAATCGATAAACTAAAAAATAAATATTAGGCCGGTTTAGATGAATTTTCGGATTGTTTGTTAAAGACCTGTGCGCCTGCCATTATACGTGCGTTAACTCACATATTTAATGCATCCTTATGCACTGTAACTTTTCCATATGTTTTAAAAACAGCTAAGATTAAGCCACTCTTCAAAAAAGGCAACAAAAATGAAATTCAAAATTATCAGCCTATTTCTCTCCTGTCAAGTTTTTCAAAAATATGAAAGAGACCTTTTTAGGTACGAATGGAAACCTTTCTCAGTAAACACGATGTTCTTTCAGATGGCCTACATGGATTTAGAAATCTACGGAAAATCTAAAGCTACGGAAACAGTCTAATTTTCTTTTCTTAAAGATGTTGCCTCATCATTGGATCAAAATGAAACACCTATTGGATTACTTTTAGATCATTCAAAAGCTTTTGACGTCATCGATCATGACATTTTACTTTCAATATTACCTTGATACGGATTCCGTGGTATTGCTCTAGATTGGTTATGTTCGTACCTTAAACAACGATCTTAGAGAGTGGAAATACCTTACTGGAATGATGGAACATTATGTACACACCTTTCCGGCTCTTTGCCAATTGCACGTGAAGTTCCTCAGGAACCGATTTTAGGCCCTATTCTCTTCCTACTATACGTAAACGATATGACATCGACGATTCAAAACCGAGGAACAGTTCTCTTTGCGGATGATGCAAACATTCTTTGCAATAAAAAACCGTAAATAATACAATATCAGATGTTTCAAATTGATTCCGTAAATGAAAAGAAAACGGTTTTAATGCAATTTTCCATTTCAAAAAAACAATTCTGTACTCCATTGAAAATGAACGGTGTACCATCAACTGATGTTAAGGCAAAAAACATTTAGGCCTCTCACCTTAAATGGAACATACATTTAAATGAATTGAACACAAAATGAAGTTCATTAGCGCTAAGCGTTCAGAATCCTTTCAAATTCTGTTAGCATTTATACTCGTACTGCTCGTTGTGTATATTTCGCGAATGTTCATTCCCGCCTGAGATATGGCATACTATTCTGGGAAAATACATTTTATAGCTACCAGACTTTTAGATTAGAAAAACGAATTGTACCAAATCCCACCCACGTGACTCTTGTAAGCCTCTTGTAGATCTTAATAAAATCTAGAAATTTTACCATTACCTTGTCGGTTGATTTACGAATCAGTGTTTTTTGTCAAAAATGCCTGCCCTAAGGGCGGTAATATATTTTCAGAAAACGCCGATGTCTATAACTATAGCACTTGGCGTAGTAATCATATCCATCAGATGATAGTATCAACAGCTCATTACAAAAAATTTACATACAAACATGTACTGGAAATACCTTGGCCACGTCTGTTATAAGTGACTTGACCAATTTTAATCATTTTTCTCAATTTTAATTGATAGTTGTGGAGATGGATGGTGGGGTTGTTAAAATTGCATGGGGAAATTTTAATTTCAGGCGTGCAATTAACATAGTGATAAGCAACGATTTTTCATGGAATTAATTAGCATATTTAGTTAAATAAATTTACTGTCACGGTAATTAGAATATGGAACTCACTATCTACATATCTAAAACAAATTAGCGGTTTCAGGAAATTTAAAACTCGACTCAGGGATTGGATTAAAACAAGTAACTAAAAATACACGAGTCCCTATTCCCATTTTCACACCCTAATTAAACACCACGTACGCAATCATTACTGATCACATTCGATTATATTTCAAGACGTCCTGCTCTTCTTCTGTACTTTTCTCTTCTTTACACTATCGCTGAAAGCCCCAACGACATATCTTCTTATCTAATGCAGTGCCCTAAAACAAGTATATTATATATTATTGTATATAATAAGATTTTCATGCATTTTCACACTGTATTGTATGATATTTTCTTGCTACGCTGAATTCTTCTTGTTCATCTGCCTGCTCTCTGTTCCTGTTTCTTTTTATGTTACAGCTTATCTTCTAGACTTCCGCCAACTACATTCAACCAGGAAAACTGCATATGTACATGAAAAAATTTAATCATATTATCATCTTTTACCCTCCCAGCTTTTCCCAGTTTTCCTAACTCATTCTAAGTCCCTCTACTTTTCCTTCTGCTTTTACACTTTTCCTTTAATCTTCCTATGTTCTTCCCTTTCACTAATGTTACGGCCCTATGCGGCCATCCTGATTGAGGTTTTCCTGGGTTTACTCAATCACTTAAGGCGTATGTCGGGATGGTCCCTAGTTCTGTATTCCAGATATAAATGTAAAATATGCCCTCCTTTTTCTTTAAATTTGTTCACATTTGATGCATTCGGATATAGGAGAATTTCTGACATTTTACGAAAGTAAAGTTATTGACTTACCACGCCTTTCTTGTAAATAAGAAACATTGGGGCTCTTTATATCATGTTATCTTTAGAATCCAGAAAATTGGCAATAAAAATACATTTATACGTATTATGACCTACTTTATGTTTCATTAGTTATGTGTAGCACATTTCTGTTAGCTAATACGATCGTTGCAATTTCGTATGTAACGTGAAATGACATCTACCATTATTTCAGCCCGATTGCCTCAATTGTAATTATTTAAATGTATATATTTTAGTGGTTTGGTGGAAAAGCAGTTCTTATAGCCTGAGCATCGCCAGAAATAGACATTATATATACGACACATAGGAAACACACAATACACACGAAACACGATACTCATGAAGTTGGAATCCGGAAGTCTGTCTAAAGGACTATGAAAACTATTAGAGGAATAAATTGTTTTCTTCATCGCACGTATCAATAGCCGTAAATCGCACAAAATGTCACCTGGTGGCTTTTTGAGGGTCTCCTTAAATTCGCTTCGTGGACTCCTAGAGGAAAATAGTGGGAATCTGCACTGGTAGTAAGGGAAAGTGTACAATGAAAAAAGGAAAGAATATACATTGTGTTCTCCTTTTTTATATTATTGATGTATTATAAAGAATATATCATTGAGTTATTATTAATTATATACTATTAATTGCTTATAATATATTACTGAGTTTGATTTCGTTCCGTTACATTTGGCGTAATATCCGCACCATTGCATAAAACGGAAAGTCTCTTTATTGATTTTGTTCCGAATGTTTCATTTGGCAATTAATTCGCGTCTATTCAGTCCATATCCTGTATAGCCGTTATGAATATTTTACCTCTGAAAATATGAAATTTTAATTTATGAATTAGCATTTCAATATGCGTAATACTTTTAGTTACATGGATAACATTGTGTTAATCTCCCTCGTTTGTTTCCCGTCAAATTAACAGGCGAGTAATAACATTCCATTACAAGAGTGAAATGTTAAAGATGATCTTTGTTATTGTTTTTCGGTGCTTCTGCGAAAACGACATATCCAAAATACATGGAAAACTTTACAAACATGACTGTTTAGTACTCAATTTATAGATTTATTGCTAAGTAATAATAAATGGTATAAGGATTATAAAATGTATTACATGTAGGTCAATATTTTATTAGATTCTTTACTTTCTCGCGTTTAAGAATAACTTCTTAAGAAGATAAATTATGTATTGCTGCGCGAATAAACGGCGAATTTTCGTCAAAAAACTCTTATTACGAGACTCTCGTAACGAAGAAGTGGATAAATCCAGTTGCTAAATTTATGGACAGAATCCTCTAACATGTGGTGTAGCCAGAATCCCTAATGGTCCCTCCTTGACACCGAAAAACAGATTGACAGCAAAACATGTCTGTCAACAATGCTAATGGCTAAAATGTTGAGCCAATTTTCTCCAAAATTCATATTCCCCACTTGATCTGGCTGATATAGTGGCCTCTTGAATTTAAAACCTATATTTTAATTTTCGAAGGCACTTTACATTAACCCCCTTTTCAAAATTTTCAAAAAGGGCGCCATAGATTTTAGTTAAATTTTGTTGTTGGATAGTGTGAATGACGTTTAAGAGAATGACGCATTTCTCTTGTAGGTTGAAAACTCGAAAATTGAAGAAATAGAATTTTTTCAGTGTCTTCCTACAACTACAATTATGAAGATACATTTTTTGTTAATGAAATGTGTTCATTAAAAACAGATTTAGGAATAAAATCAAATTTTGGTTTAATTATAAGAAAATATGAGTGTGCTTTAAATAATTTAGCGACAAAAGTCCAATTTACTGCCCTTCCTCAACGTAAAATGAATAGTGATGCTAAGTAGTTTAATGCTACGTAAGTTAGAATTTGTATACTATTTCAAATTTCTTTGTTCGTTTCATCTTCGAGTTTTTGTTATAAGATATATAATAACTAATAGTTTTATTTGCGACTAAAATACGCATCGAGCATCGTTGGTATTCGCGTAATTTTGGGTGATTGCCTAAATTCGCGCAATTTTCGCGCAGTTTTACTTGAAAATACGGGCGAGACAGTAGGTGCTGTTTTAGCACTAGTTTTATTATGTCATTTGATCTCGGCCTATTTTGGCCTGAATTGACTTACTGATTCATTGATTCATTGATTGTTGTTGATTTCAGCCGCGTCAACTACAGAGGTCATTAATTCCGTACGTGTAGTGCAATTTTTCATCAGGACGTGGCAGTGATCTTCCCCCGCCGGATGGCGAGATCCGGCGCCGACCTACCGTCGACTAGCGGGGTTTTCCTCAACCAGGTATCTCCCACCAGCTGGACACCGGTCCTAACTGGGAAAAGCTCGAATCCCCTGACCGGTCTCCCGGAATATGTGGTATTGTAGTGCATGTTAGTGTAAGTGTGTGTGTGAAAGGGGAGAGGATAGGACAAGGAAGAGGAAGGACATATCGCGCGCGAAACATGGGCCGTTTGGTAGGTACTGCTTCGGCATTCCCCTGGTGTTGATTGGAGAAACCACGGAAAACTACCGATCAGAGCAGCCGGCCGCTAGAATCCTCCTCCAGTCAGCGACTGAATTCGACCTAGCTGAAAAGCTAGTGTCAAACATTCTGCCATTGTGGGGAGTGTAACCTAGGATCTCCCGGTTAGAGACACTGCAGCGACATCAGTTGATGCCCTGAGCCACCTCTTCCGGTAGAGTTAATATAGAAAATCCTGCCGCCGTGGGGAGTGTAACCTAGGACCTCCCGGTCAGAGGCACTGCACTGACACGAGTTGATACTCTGAGCCACCTCTCCCGATGCGCGTGTTTCTTAGTGTCTCGACTTGGCGGCCCCCGTGGACACGTGATCTGTACTTGGGTTTTTCTAAAGAGGCATCAGAGGCTAGTACCTCCAAGATGGAATAGGGCGCGGCATTTCGCGGCTTTCTCGGTCGTGCTGCTAGAGTCGCTTGATCTGCAGCACTGCTATATACGGTCGCGATTACGTGACATCTTGCGCCGTGACCGAGAATGACGCAAAAAGTCGTGTCGTATTTCATCTTGGAGATACTACCCTCTAATGCTACGTTAGAAAAACCCAAGTATAGGCCTCCTTAAACCCTGTACCATATCTGCGTTTTTCTATCAAGTACTATACCTTGGGTCTTTATGGACCCCAAGCTTTACTGACAACTGGAAGTGATACAAGAATGTGTTCGGGAGTATACTTGGGTGCAAATAATTGATTTTATGTAAGAATACCTTTTCTAAGTTATATTCAATAACATAATAAAAACAATTTAATCATATTAAATAATTCATGTAATGAAGAACCTCCACTGTACGTAGCGTCCATTGTTGATTCATAATGTGGAAGTTAGTGAAAGTTATTTAGAGATAAATCAATTATGAAGGGAAAATTGAAGGTATGAGATTCAAATTATTGAATTTCATGACAAAGTGTTTCAAATAATAATGCGAAAATTACAGACTATACCTTAAGACAAAATAGTCCCTTGTAACAAAAAAATAATAATAACTCTCGAATAGAATTCGGAAAATAAGTGAAAATGGTTTGGTATCTGTTTAATAAGTGCAGGAAGGTATATCTAGAAGACTGAAATTACCGTACAAATATTCAGAAAACTATTAACAAATTAACGATCGTGGATTCTGAAAAGACCCCAGATAGGGTTCGAGGGTTAAAAGTGCTAGATTCCTGGCCGTCTTCGCGAACGCCGTCTCCTATGTTAAAAGAAAATATTTCACGTGCCTCGGGGACGGACGCATTTCATGACTTGCCTCAATGCCCTGGACACACAACATTGCCACTGTTTCAATGGATTGTAAATTCCGTTCCAGTCCAAAGCAACTTTTACAAATACTATACTTGTACGTAGTTCACTCTGCTTTGCGTTCCGGCTTGCAGCGAAATTACACGAGTCACGTGGGTACTGCAGAAAACTCGTTAGGGAAGTGGCACATGGAAGAATGCGTGCACACTTGTAGTAACTCAAGCCAAGTCACCACACACGCGCGAGTTGAAACTTCTCTTCTACACCAACGCTCAAACCGAAACTATTTCATTGAAATGTTTGTTATCTGCACAGCTACTATACTTGGATTTTTGTAACATTGCGCGTGAGGGACTTGTCTTCACGATGGAATATGGCACGGCTTTTTGCGTCTTTTTCGATCGTGCCGCCAGATGTCGCATGATCGTGACCGTATCAAGTAGTGGTGCAGATCAAGCGACATCTAGCAGCACGACCTAGAAAGACGCAAAAGCTGTGCCATATTCCTTCGTGAAGACAAGGCCCTCATGCCCCACGTTAGGAAAATCCGAGTATACTACTGACACGGTGGGGAACTCCTGGACTAGGGGTCATAGCGGTTTCCGTGGGTTCTTTTACATTGAGACCTGATTTTATAGGAATTGGATAAAAACATTCAAATTTGAATAAGGTCTTCTGAGGACCGTTCATATCAAAATATTACTAGATATTGGACTGTTAATTTTGCGAAAACACACTTAATGAGTTCATATAATAGAAAATTAAATACCACAGACGCTTTTTCAACCTCTTTCAAAACTTCTCCTGCAGCCGCCTTGAATTGCTCAAACTTACAGAAATTACGGATTGGAGTGTATGACCTAAAGTAGTACTTTAAGAAACTATGATGTAATGATAGGTATTAATACACGAGTGTGATATTACGATACTAGCGAGGAACGAGCGACTATCATAAAATTTACATGAGTGTATTAATACCCATTACATCAAGTTTCACACGGTTAAACGTTTACATTGAATCGTTTCGTGGCAGTTGACTTGCAGGATTCAGCCAAGGCCACCTAGAGGATAGCTATCATACATGCCACAGGTGAGTTTGCTTTACCAGCCCATCTGCGAGAGAGAACAAAGGTTGCGGTAATAATTCCGAGGTCACTATTTTCGCTTCTCCTCTTATTTCTGGAGGTACCAACTCATCCTCTGATTCACGAGTCATTTCAAACTAAAGAATTGGCCGGTTTTTAAGGATATATACACGACAGCAACATACAACAAAAAATAACTGGCGTTCTGACCTTAACGTCAGTCAAATGTTACTACTACTACTACTACTACTACTACTACTACTACTACTACTACTACTACTACTACTACTACTACTACTACTACTACTACTACTACTACTACTACTGCTACTACCACTACCACTACCACTACTACTGCGCTAGTCAAATAGGATCAAAGTGAAATTATGATCCAATTTCTTTTAAATAATATTCCGCGTAAAAATTACTAATAATAAAATAAATTAAAACTGACAAACATAAAATAATGTTAAACGCAATTTTAATGCACTCAATCGAACGAAATATTTACTAGAACGATTCACAATGATTAAAGTCAATACTTGGTTTGTAAACTTCTCGTGCGTGGTCAAGGACCTGTATCATAATGAACTCTGTATCGTACTGGTACGTAAGAGTATCATTTCTGGGTATCAGCACTGGGTAGCAGCCATTAAATGACAGAATTATAAATGGGAGTATAAAAATATAATTTTCTTATTATATTTGTAAGAATGGTTCGATCTGCTAATGGTAATTAGAGATGGGGAAAACAGTACAGCACAGTTGTGTGTAATATTAGACACGAGAAACGATAATGCATGGTGTTTGGGTGTATAAGTGCGCACGCACGTTTCTATGTTGGTGCAAAACTCGCTGTCATCTAGGATAGCCTAACAAACCTAAGACACAGGAAGATACATTTTTGGTCGGTTACGGCTCGCAAATTTTGTTGATTTCGAAAAAGTGCCGATGTTAGCAGACACATTGCTTCCAGTGTTCATAATTTTATTATAAACAGAGACAATTGCTTGCTCCATTGCAAGATACACTTTCTAATCCGGGATATGTATAGAAAATTTCGTACAGAAAAGCGTATTCACGGCGGGTCTGTTTTGTGTTACCTTATTACCAGAATTTTTAATTAATATTTTCTTTCATGCTGATTTTCATAATGTCCTCTGTTTATATCTGATTTCGAATCCCAATGATAATGGTTGTTGAAGAAGGGAAATTTGTCGTATACTCGAATATCAAAATGATGAGAACAATAAATAACGCTAGTAATGAAAGCATATGGAGTCAACCATAATGAGAAGAACACCCACGCTGTTTCCTCGATGTGTAGACATCTTTAGATGAAGGTGCGATAAACATTGACAGCTTAAAAAGCGTGATGAATTTTCTTTTGGACTGAGTGTTTATTTTAAACATTGAGATAATTCACTTACAGCATGAAACGATAGGTTAATTAAAATACGAACAACTAGTGGTGCCACAACATGGCAGTCTTTCTAATTCTACTTAGTTTCCTAATCTCATTTGTTTAGGCTAACTACTTGTTTTTGCCAACCCTCTTCCGAGCTGATATCCGCCGGAGTCCGAAACCATTTTTTCACATTTTCTTAATTTTCTTTCCGTTTCCTCAGTCCCGTAACCGCAGAATTGAAATATGAAGTTTAGAATATTTTAGAAGAATAAAAAGTCGTTCATGACGCAAATTTTAATAGAGACATTTGAAGCCGTGTTTGAGATAATGTCGTTTGAACCATTCTGAAAATGTGCAATTTTGTCCACATTTTCACTGACAACTTTCAAGGTTTTGAGAAATACATAGGAATTTTATGAAGCACTTGCACTGATACATGCTAAACTGTAGAGCGTGAGTCACGTAACTTTAGCACCTCCTGCAGTTTTTGAACGGTTGAAGTTATTGCAATGCAATTTTCGCGAAAGTGCATGAGGGAATGGGGCCAACTGATGCATATATTCATTTCGATTTTATCACTTGTATTTTAAGAGATATTGAGCTAAGTTTTGTTTTTTTCAAATTGCACTGTATTTTTGACAATATATTTTAGTCCATCTTGACGAGCGTAAAAACATGAATCCCATGATATGCATATTCTCATATGTTATATAGGCATTTTATTGAGTTATTTTGATTTTTTGCTACTCATATTTAATATATACTATTGAAACGCTCCGAAGACGTGCTAGCAGGAAGAGTGCAGCGCGAACTTGGTTGGTGGATGGTTACATTTACAACATACTTGTTTTTTTTATATCCTTGCTGTTATACTCGCATTGTTTTATTAACGTATTGGAAGGTATCTGTAAACGGACTCAAATGGCGCACGAATTACAAATAAAAATGTAGAATCATTTCTTTTCCGGCAATTACCTTCCGATCGTTCGACACGAAACAAACGAAATTAAATTGACTTTTTAAAGCTCTTTTTATGTTCGGGCGATTTCGAACTATTCATTTATTTTGTTATACTACTAGCAGTATTCCGCCCCGACACCGACTTCCCGCTTCGCCAGCGCTGCTGCGATTTGGTCGTTAGTTAGCTAATGCCTTATTTTACGTGGCGAGACTTGGGCCATTAGGCCCGCTCTTCCGTCTGACCACGCAAATTTCGCTACGCTCCTTTCACCATCTAGCGGAGAAAGGAGGTATTATCTTGGGCGACAGGCGGATCTAAATTTTGCTCAGAGACTTCTTTTAGGCTTGAAGATCTTTAACATGCAGTAAATCTACTCGTGGGACAGCCGACTTCACTTCCCTCCGAAGGAAGGCGTACGAAGAATTGTTTCGCCCTAATAAAATCCACGGCTTTGATCGAGTTTGAACCCGCGAACTTGGGTAAAATCCGGTACGCTAACCGTTTCATCATCAAATCCGCTTCTTTCCACCGGTTGTTGTCGTGCTGCAATCGCCTCTTTGACTGTCGTCCAGCTCAGCAGTAGCTTCGTCACGGGTAGATGCGACGCTCCCCAGCCCGTGGACGACCCCGCCCCACGTCACGCGGCAACGCCCAGCAACATTGAAGCGCAGGTGGACTGAGAATTGAATTTAACTGATGCGCCATCTGGTTTTGTAGCACCATCTAGTGGAGTCACAACAAAAATGAACAGTATAGAAACATTCTCCATGAAAAAACACGTACATGTGCCAACTTTCTTGGAGATCGGTCGAATGGTGTCGGAGTTTATCGATCTCGAAAAAACCAATATCCGTGGACACACACATACACATAAACATACACACACACGTACGCGCATATATATATATATATATATATATATATAGGGAGAGAGAGAGTGTGAGAGAGAGAGAGACGAAGCTGTTAATGAGCTCGCTCAGTGACCCTTCGCAACTACATGGCTGAAATAGCCGTAATAAAATTAGAAAACTGCGCCTACTGGAAGTATGCGTATCTAGTTACTTGGGGCGCGTCGGGGAGGTGGCAAACAGCTCCACGAGCTAGGGGAGGTGTTAGCTCGGTCACTAGATGAAGGAACGTTTTGGTGTGCAGTCGGGCAGCTCGGTTACTTGATGGATGGTTTTGGTGGCAGTGGAACAACGAAAGAGGCCGCGCAGTGAGATACAGGACGTTTCCACAAGAACTGGTTTGTGAATACCTGCACTGAGGTATGGTACATGCCATCATGCCGCCCTTATCTGCGGAACTGTCAGGTTTGACTAAGCAAGCCCTGTTGCTCAAGTAAGTAAAAAAAAATTGTGACGGACGTGTAGACAATTCACAATACTTGATTGATCAATACTCCACCGCGTTTCGAAATGTGAATTTCAACATTCTCCTCCACATCACGTTTTACTAAATTCATCTAAAGTTGCTTGTTTTGTGAATCTGAACACAAATTTACATGCAATTTTACTGGACATTGTATGGTTAATTTTGTGAGTTTCAACATTTCTTTATAAGGATTTATACTGGACATTACATGGTTCTGAATTGATTAAATTAAATTGTAAATTTCATTATTATTGTTTGAGAATTTAAGGTCATACTGTGCTCAATAAGTTGTAATTTTTGTTTTTGTTTAATTGTGCCATGGACATTTTGCTATTTTTTTAATTGTCATATGCTCAATGAGCATTAGGAACTGTATAGAGTTAAATCATTCAAAGTCCTTCCAATTCTTCCATATGTTGTGAACTTCCTAAAACGCATAAAACCCCCGTTTTCGGCAATGTTTTCTACCTTTTAGAAAATAATGAATAAATAATATTAATGTTAATTTTAGCAAGGGAGTTTTGGCTGAGATGGTAACCACGTTGGTTTTCCCACAACAATTGTCTGATCCTGAAACATTACTTACCTCGTTCAGTGTGCCACATTAGTCCGAATATGGCTAATTTTAAGACAAAACTATAGAAATAGGCACTTTTCAAATGACCATAGCTCCGTATATTTTTGTTAAAAATATTTTTAATTTAGATATAATTAAACGTTGAAATTTCTGCTTTAAGAACTTTGCTTCGCCCAACTATTTCACTGCAGTTGGCTAAAATTGCGCCGCCGTCATCACTATAAACGACCCAAAGGGGGGAGCTGATGATATGGATATAAAAAAGATTTTTCCCAGATTGAAATCTGTTCCTTAAAGATAGATTTTGAAATAAGTCAAGTTTGCAAGAAATATCTCTATCTTCAATTTGAATTTGTGGAATGACTCCGAAAAAATTTGGCGTCGGCGTCGGTAGGTCGGCGCAGATTCTCACCATCCAACGGGGGAAGATCACCGCCATTTTCCGAGGAAAACAAATGCACTACACTTACGGCACTAATGACCTAAGCTGTTGACGCGCCCAGAATCACAAACCAACCAACCAACCAACAGATATCGTGTAAAAAAAACATCGACAAAAAAAGAAATTGTTTGAATAAATCAGTGCTGGCTATATCGATACTTCTCTAAAAATACCGACCTTTTGAAATCTTGACCATCGAAATCGCAGCCCTAGGTCTCTCCGACTGGGGTGTAGCTCCGGTGGTGCAGATCAGGGCCAGCGCTAGACTGCGCTGGGCGTGTTCGGTTCGTCTGGCGCTTACCCATTGATTGAGTAATAAAACCGGTGTCCAATTGCACAGCGGACCCTGAGGTCGTGAGACGACCACGAAAGCGTTCGCGTATATTTATTGAGTTGTGTGCTCTGGATATCTCTCTATATAAAAATGGATAGTGGTATATATAAGACGATTAACTCCAACACCGTGTGATCCATCTTCATTAAAGTTAGCACTTCTACGTGTTTCTTTTTCATTCGGAAGGTTTATGTACTGTTAATTTTGTTGTAACTCTACTAGATGGCGCTGTATAACAGCTAAAAGTAGTCATGTATAATGCAACTCGCAATACTCGAAAGCGTTTTTATATTTATATCGTTAAAACTCCTAAACGTTGTAGGTCATTAGAAACTAAACTTTCGAGGCCTAGTACATCAAAGAAACGTTTCTCATACCGTATTCTACAGAATGAGATCATCTTGAAGATATGATACATTTTTGGTGGTCGGGCGCTTCTCGATATTACCCCACCTGCTCAGGGACGTGCAAAATCTGCAACTAAATGTGAATCAGAGGAACCGAGAAGGGCAGAGACAGAAAGAGAGAGACAGACAGGGACAGAAACAGAGACAGAGGGACAGAAAGAGACAGAAGGAGACTAAGAGAGGGAGAAAGGGATACACGGAAAGAAAGAGGGAGAGATATGGTGACAGAGACGGAGAGAGCAACGTCTGCCGAGTTCAGCTAGTAAAATATAATAAAATAACCATCTGTTGATGTTACCTTTTTCATAGCTGGAGGGTTAACATCAATATACGTGTTTTTTCTGGTGAGATTATCAGAACATATATACATCATGAGATCACTGGATGAAACAATGCTCTTTTCATCCTCGTTAAGCATCGTATCACTAATACATTAGACATATTTATAACTGTAATCATCAATTTCAATGCTTCCAATTACCTTACTTATTTCATCATATTATGCATCGTGATCCTTGTAAACGTATTTATTTATTCCTTTAAACGTTTTAACTTTAAAACGGGGTAATGCCTCAAACGTCCATCAACCAGTCTTCATCACCAGAAATTTTACATTAAGTTTCCGAGAACTTTAAATATTGAGACCTGAACAGCTGACGTGTCCTAATGAATGATTTATAAAACTAGATTTTAAAACCAGGTGGAGACCGTTAAATTTTATAACAGTAAATAATCATTCGTAAATTGATGTGTTTAACCCAGGCGTTAATAGTACATTATGAAATGATGATCTAATGAGGAGTATTAATACACTAGGTGATATTTCGATGCGAGTGAGAAACGACCGAGTATCGTAAACTTCACAAGAGGGTATTAATACCTATTACATCGAGTTCATACGGTTTCATACGACTTTTATAAGTTAAATTTTACATTGCATTCGTGGCAGTTGACGTGCAGTATTCAGTGAAAGCCACCAAGCTGACAGCTCCCTAATCCTCTCCTCGCACGCTGCCGCAGGTGGCTGTGGTTACCAGTCCGCCTGCGAGGGAGTACTGCGCTAGTCAAATTACGATCCAATTTATTTTAAATAATGTTTTACGAAAAAATTACAATTACTATTACTACAATTAATCAATAATAATAATAATAATAATAATAATAATAATAATAATAATAATAATAATATACAAGGGCATGACAATGTTGCTGCCATATAATACAGCTATCTGTGCAGTCAACATAACATTCTGCTGGAAGATAAGCCATCTTTCAAATTAAAAATACCACCAGTTACCGAAAACGAATAAGTCAAAGTTCTTTGGAGTACCTATATTATCACAAATAAAACCAACCCAACCAATAGACCAGATATAACAATAGTACTTAAAAAAGAAAGGAGAACCTTCCTCATTGATGTAGCAATCACCAATACCCATAAACTACAAAACCAAATTCAAGAAAAGTTAACGTGGACCTAGCTTAGAAATTAAAGGTCTATGGAAACAACAAGTCATCAGTATTCTTCCAATAGTCATATCGGCCACAGGAGTGATCCCCAAACATCTGAAACGACCACTACTACTACTACTAGAAATACCGTATAAAGTGCACTTCGAATTACAAAAATCAGTCATCTTAGTTGCCATATTCTGAGAAAGTTCCTAAACTCTTAAGTTTGTAAATAGAATGTAAATATTAGTGTGATGTGTAAATATCTGTAAATATTTGTAAAAACGTATATTTATTTTTCTATTGTATGATGTGTGCTTGTGTTAACTAGCACCGAATTTATACAATGTAACCAATGTAAGGTTGAGAAAATAAAGCATAATAATTACATACATTTATTTGAACTGCAATTGGGTATGACCGGGTGGCAGTTAAATAAAAATAATTGCAATAATAATAACAGTAATAATAATAATAGTAATAATAATAATCTCATCTTGTTCTAACTTATTTCTAAAACATCGGACACTTAGAGGAAAAGCTTTGAAAATTGCTGCGGGTAAACTGTTCCAATCTCTAATTGTTCTGTTACAAAAGGAAAATTTCCCAAGATCTGAATTTTGTTTCCTTGTTCGAATTTTGTGTGGTCGCTTCGGCCGAAATAATTTGTTTTTTCTAGTCTAACCTGAATTTCCTTCCAAGCTGATTGACCTACGTACGATTTATAAAGAGCGCAAAGCCTTGCCCTCGTTCTTCTCGTTTCTAGAGGCTCCCATAACTTTATTTGCGTTAGTTCTGTAGGTAAACTTATTCGTTTTCCTCTGTATTCTATCTAGATTTTTCCGGTGCGACTTTCTGTATGGATCTCAACATGCCACTCCGTATTCCATGAGAGGGCGAACCAGCGAAAGATATGCTAATTCTTTGGCGTTTGCAGAACTTTTCTTTAGAATTCGCATTACAAAATGCAAGGACGTCCACGTTTTTCTTAATACCTGATTTATATGCTTCTCCCACACTAATTTACTATCTAGATGAATGCCTAAATACTTTCATGATGAGACTCTTGGGATGATGACCTCACCTAATCGATAGTCTGGTTCCTCATTATTTGTCCCCACCCGAACGTTATTGTTTTGCTTTTCGATCCGTTAATTCCCATGCCATTTTTTTCAGCCCAATCACGTAAATATTCTAAATCCTACTGTAATATTTGTTCGTCAGAGCTATCTTTGATTTTTCGGTTTACAAAACAATTATCTGCAAATAAACGCACCTTTGATTTATGTTAACGTGGAGATCATTTACGTATGCTAAGAAAAGTAATGGCCCTAAAATACTTACCTGTGGAACCCCTGACGTAACAATACCCGTAGTCGAAAACTGAGTGCCAATTCGGACTTTTTATTTCCTGTCTCTAAGAAATTCGCTTATCCACTTCACAACTCTAGCATCAACTCGTGAAGTTAATAATTTCCTGATAAGTAGATTATGTGGTACTACTTCGAATGCTTTCGCAAAGTCGATTACGATTGCATCCACCCTCCCACTCGCGTCAACTTCGTCAGCTAGATCTTGAAAGAGAGAAACAATTTGACTTTCGCACGAATATTTACTTCTAAACCCATGCTGGCCGTGAAAATTCCAGTTCGCTTTTTCCCATTCGCGGCGAATGTACCCGGCAATTAAATGCTACATTATTTTACTTACTACTGATGTGAGAGACACTGGTCTATAATTACAGACTTTCGTTTTATCACCACTTTTTAAAATTGGGACCACTATAGCTGTCTTCCAATCGTCTGGTAAACTTGCATTATTAATAGAAACACTGAATAATCTTACCAAATAGGGCAATACTGACTCTCCACTGAGTTTAATAAAATCTGTCGAGATGCCGTCTGGCCCGCGTGATTTAACGTTTTCCTGTGATTTTATACGTTCGCGGAGTTCCCATACATGAAGCTTAAGCTGGTTTTCTATTGGAAAGTAATGAACTTGCTCCTGCACCGGTTTTGGTTTGAATATCGATACAAAATACGCGTTGAACGCATTTGCTTTCGTTTGGCCATCGTGCAGTGGCTCGTTATCTGCGTCTCGGATTTCCTGAATTTCTTCCTTATTCCCCCGGCGTCTGCGGACATACTTGTAAAAGCCTGACTAATTATTTCTTCCTGTCTCCAAAATATTTCTGAAAAATAATTCATGCGCAATTTTCTTTCCTTTTTCTAATTCCCTGTAGAATTTTTCAAAAGTTATCATGTCAGCAATTCTGCGATGTCTCCTATTAAATGCTAGTCTAACTTTTCTCTTTAAACGCCGTACCGCTCTGTTAAAATATTCAGGATCAGGATTACTTTTCAGTATTTTGCAAGGAACGAACGTATCTAAAGCGGTTTCTACGATTGTATAATAATAATAATAATAATAATAATAATAATAATAATAATAATAATAAAAGAAATTAAAACAAACAAGCACAATATAATATCGAATGCAATTTTAATGTACACAATCGAACGAAACATTTACTTTATTCTTATAGAACGACTCTCAATGATTAATTAAGTCTCAATACTTGGTTTGTATTCTTCTCTGTAATTGGTCAAGAACCTTTATCAAAATGAAATCTGTATCGTCATGAGTATCATTATGCATCTGGTTGCAGCCATCAAATGAGAGCATTATGAAATAGGAATTGAAAAACTTGTAATTCGCTGTTTTCGCCTTGAATTGCACATTCAACGTTGCCACAGAGCGACCGCCGAGCTCGTGAGCGGCTGAATGTCGCAACGTCGACAAATCCGCAAATCTCCCTGCCAGGGAACGTCCAGTCTACAGAATGTTTTCGCGTATCCTGTGACCCGTTCTCTTCACTGCTCGTCTCTCCCAACGTACATGGCGACACCTTCCACCACATCGAATTACACGTCCATTCAACGTGTGACAAGGCGCTCTTTTAACCTTCGGGCGCTCGCGGAGTTTAGTGTCACATGCGCGATCGCGGGGTGTTTTTTTTGTTGTTTTTTTTGCCGCCGACAAACATCCCTCCCTTTTCTCAATATTACAGTTTCTCTTGATCGTCAGCCATTGGGAATTTATTAAGTAACACGAACTGAGCATTGTAGATTAAAAATGTATAGAAACAATATTAGTCTGCAGAATTCAGTCTGCAGAAAAAATTTTTTTGAAGGAGATAATGAGCCGAATCAGAATCAGTCTTCTACTTTGGCTTCAAAAAACACTGATGGCAAAAACATACAATATAATACTAGCATATTAAAAATCTAAATTAAAATCTAATGAAGTAGGAAGTTAAAAATATAAGTAAGATGAAAATACTGAAGAGGAGGAGAAAGAATGTGTAAGTAGCTAAATATGTTACAATAAAAACGAATAGTAAGTATTGGTATCTAGATTACTAAAATCCACCGAAATTAATTGCAAACTAACTTACATGTGATGAATAATCAATTCATTTAATTTACAGAATATTTACCATCAGAGAATTAATATGACATTTTTATAAGAAAAATATTGTTACAAATTCATCACATTTGTGCAAAAAAAAACTGAAACAGACGCGATGGCGTGGCGGTGTCTATGCCGCCGCGTGTAACGTAGACTGATGACGTTGAGCACTTTTGCAAGAATTTGGCGTAAATGTCAGTGGGTGTTGGACAAGACGTTACCGCCATCTGGTATCTCAATAGATAACTAGAGAATACCTGTCTTTCCGTCATGCTGAGTTCAAACGCCAAGGCGAGGCGCCGTTTGATTTTCAAAGGCGGCATTTATACCGCCCGCCAGACAACGCGCTCTTTTAAATGCGGGCCGGGCGCGGGTGAAAAAGAGAAGAATTACGAGAGTCACCACCCCGACACGAAACCAATTATTCCTTCTGGCACGGCCGCCTGGCGCCCCGCCCGGGCCACGCGGACAGGAGGCAGGGAGTCCAACGTGGAATACTCTGCATGTGACAATTACCGGAAAAGTGGAGCCTTGTTGATGGTGAAACGAGATGTCATTGTTTCGGAAAATCAGTACGCTATTGAGTTCCGACATGTCCCGTGTTATTCCTAATAGAAGTGGTTTGTTCTAATAGAAAGTGTCACACAGAGTGATTTTTTTTAGATGAATGATCTGGCAACGTGTTTTCAATATATGCGGGCTAAATTCGCGAATTTCGTTTGATGTGTTTTGCGACATGACAGTTTTGTTGATGGCATGTTTCGTAGAAGTACGAGAGAAGTCAAATGGAAAATTGATGCAAATTTCTGATGGTACTCAAAGCTTAAAGAGAGTTGCTAATTATTTAGAAATGTTTGTATCAATCCGTTGATTGATTGTTACGATTCCAGGCGCGTGAACTACTGAGGTCCTTAGTCCCGTAAGTGAAGTGCATATTTTTTCATCGGAATGTGGCAGTAATCATCCCCCGCTGGATGGCGAGATCTGGCGCCGACCTAACGTCAACTAGCAGGGTTTTCTCAACCAGGTATCTCCCACCAGCGGGACACCGCCCCAGCCGGGACAAGTTCGAAGTCCCTGACCGGTCTCCCGGCATGTGTGGTAGTGTAGTGCACTGTGCAAGTGTGTGTGTGTGTGTGTGTGTGTAAGGAGTGAGGATAGAAAAAGGAAAAGGAAGGAAAGATCGCGCACGGCCCGTGGCCCGTTTGTTAGGGTACTGCTCCGGCATTCGACTGATGTTGATCGGAGAAACCACGGAAAACAATCGATCAGAGCTGCCGGCCGCTAGAATTCTCCACCAGACAGCGACTGAATTCGACATAGCTGAAAAGCTAGTGTCGAAAATCCTGCCATCGTCAGGACTTGAACCTAGGACCTCCCAGTCAGGGGCACTGCAGTGGCATCAGTTGATGCACTGAGCCACCGCTTCCGGTGTATCAACCCCTATAATTGAATTCACTCAGATATATCAATTGTTTTAATTGTTTTCGTTTTTTCAAAAAAAAACAAATAGCTGAAACATTTGAATACAATATTTATTTTCAAAACAAGTACTACTTTTAGACAGCAAAATACTCCATTGAAAAATTACTATGACATGAAACCGTTTTACCGAGTTTGATAACCAATCGAATGCTCTAGGTGTTTGTAAATGAATATCGTACATTAATGTTTGTTTTGATTGTGTTAGTTATCGTTGCAGTGTTTCTTTTCTGCTTATGCAGTATAGTTAAAGTATTGTAATCGTGGGGAAAAAACGGCGAATTATCTACAGAAAAACTCGGACGGATTTTATTGCCGAGCTCTCGAAACGAAAAAGTGGATAAATATTGTCCTTGTATATAGTAAATTACTTCCTCTAACACGTTAGGTAGTTAGAACCCATGTTTTGTGCGTTATTGATTCCGAAAATTCGGATGACGGCAAAACATCCGTCCGTCCACATCGCTAGCGGCTAAACCAAAAGCAGGATTGTCCCCAAAATTTATATTTTGCGGAGAATTTTACAGATAGCACTGGGACATTTAAAAAATATGGCACTAAATATTTTGTTAAAATTTTGATCTTGGATAGTGTAAATAACGCTTAAGAGATTAGTGTAGGTCTCACTTTCGTTTAAATCTCTGATTTTTCTTGTGTATAACAAAGTAGGGTAAATAAAATGGAGGCTGATCCGTTTTCGGCGCACTCTCAGTATTTTCAAAATTTGCATACAAAAAATTAACGTTGTAAAAGTACAATATTGATGGACGAGATTTTTTGTTGTTTTTTAAATGTATTTATTGTTTTTTTATTTATTAATTATTTGGAGAATAGCCTCCTATATTATTTTGCTGCTCTCACACGCAACCAATCTTCATAAATGAGGTCTCTAAAGATACTACTTCACGGAGACGTGACGAATTGCACTTTGACTTAAAAAATATGGAGGATTTGTTGAAAAACGCATCTACATATTCATGTCAAATGCAATACACAACACTCGGCGATTTTTGAATCCATATCGTTAAGTAACTCCTAAACGAAGCGTTTTAGTGCCTCGAAAACTACAATTTTGAGACCAAAGGTCTCAAAGAAACGTTCATCACACTGTATTCTATGGGATGAGATATTCTTGAAAATTCTCTTACTTTTTTGCCGATTTTGACGCTACTCGATTCTATCCCACATATTCACAGCCTGTAGAATCTGCAACTGTATGTGAAATTAAACTAATTACGTGATATTCCACGCGATTAAATTACACGGGTGTACCTCTCTGCGTCCATTTTGTGCGTTTTTCATACCGAAAAATCGATTGACGGCAAACGTTTGTCTGTTCGTCCATTCATCGGTCTGTGCACAAAAGTAGCACATAAACTGTCTAGCAAATTTTCTCCAAAATTGATATTCTTTAATTTTTCTGACTGATGTCACGGCCCTTTGGAATTTAAAAACGATATTTTAATTTTTGGAGGTACTTTACATGAAGTTCCTCGGAACAAAATATTCAAAAAAATGGCTGCAAATGTTTTGATAGTGTGAAGGACGTTTAAGAGAATGGTGCAGGTCTCAAAAACAACAAAAATTTAAACCACAAAGTTGAAGATTTTACTCAAAGTCAGTTGTATACAATTAGTTCTTTAAAAATGACAGGTACAATTTTTTTTAAATGTCGTTTTTGCGTAATTTCTGCTTGAAATTAATTAAATATATACAGGTAAAACGCCAAGTTCGGGCTACGGGAAAAATGAATGAATGATATGAAAACTAATTAATTATAATTATAATTTTCTATTGAAAGGGACAGTATTAATTCAAATTTTACTTTCTTTCTTTCTTAATTTTTACCTAATTTGTATTCAAAATGTATTGATGCATTTGTTTTTAAGCAAGCTGCAAAGCTTAATAGAAATTTCGGAACAATGCCGCATCGATATTTTAGCAGCTAATTGTTGTCGAACGTCGAGATGGTGGCGGTGATAAGATACAGCTGTTTTATTTAGTGCAGCTGGTGGTACAGAGAGAGAGAGAGAGACAGAGAGAGAGAACCGGAGAGAGAAGCGTATAGAAATATGCTTTGGAAGAGAGAGAACAAAATTGTGGAAGGGAAATAACTCTCTTTTTCCATAAGACCTGCAATGAAAACAATTAGTTTACCGATGTGTACATTTTACTTACATATTTATCTCAAAACATTTCAAACAACGAATTTGTAATTGTTATTTATAATATTCACCCACGTTTTGTGAATACATTGTGTCCAAAGGGTTATTCATCCTAGTGTCAACCTTAATATGAACGTGCATTTCCAGTAACCGATTAACAATACATTTATTTTCTACTGGTTCGCATAAAAATGGTCTGTTCATCACCAGCTTCATGTTGCTGACGAAGATGCACAATAGTAAGTTCCAGGAAGTCTATTATTAATATCCTGCGTCCCTTACAAAGGACAGCCGGCCATTGTCCCGCGAAAAGAAAGCGAAGAAAAGCGAAGGAAGTTAGGCGCAGTGGCTTCCTCGAAGGCGCTGCCCGGCGCTGGCGCCCGTGCCGCCCACAGGTGATTAGGAAGGGGCTATTAATTGTTAAAGAAAAATCGATTAAAATCTAATCGATTACTATTTTTATTAGATTAGTATGCATCGGTTAATCGTTTACAATTAATCGATTTATTGCCATGTCTTAAATCGATTAATTTTTCACATGTCCTAAATAATGCGTAAAATGCATAAAATCGTTAATTTTTAATTCGTAACTTAATGAATCGTTTAGTAACTTAACTAATTTTAAGAAAATCTACCACGATAATGCGAATTATTCTCAATTTTCTGACTTGTAACTTTTATTTATTTAGTTTTGTGTTTAAGTTAAATTTAGCTGTTATTTTAATGAAATCCGAAAAAGCATGGTTATTAACTCAAATAACGTTAACATTTTTAAATTAAATACAGAAGAATGAAATAAACACAATTACAAACAAAAATATAATTTACTTTCATATTTTGTTGGTTTTGAAAATTAATATTTTAATCAAAATAATCTAGCTATAAAACGGAAAAATTAACGGATGTCTTCATTAATCGGTGTAAAAATAATCGATTTCAATTTTTCGATTAATCCTATAAAATAATCGATTGTTGTACCAATCGCCCATCTCTACTGGGGATCGCGGCCTCTGCGGACACTTCGACGGCGCGCGGCATTTGCATGCCCCCCCTCCCCCCACAAAAAAACCCTCTGAGAGTAGAAAAGTGTACGTGCATACTGGCTTCTAGAGTCCTAGGCTTCCGCGGCCTGACTCATTGAATTCTTGGCTGTCCGGGATTAGCCGCGTCATGGTCGATGGAGCTGACGTTTCGGCCATCTTCTTGTGGCCTTCTTCAGAGCTATACTGCTGCATTCAAAGCAAATAAAGTATGTATTTCCTCCTAATTCAAATTAACCGCCACGAGAATAAATATTTTCTGTTGTACGGAGAAAAGAATTTTATTCATATATTGTGAGGATGGTGTATCATATTTTGATTTTTTTTAAATATGAGGGCCGTGATGATTAACCGCCAAAGACCTCTTGTTTTCTCTGAGCACACCTTTTTATCTTGTCAGCTCGGCTGAGAGAACCTCTCTAGCACTGAGTTCGTGATCCTTCCTTTCTCTTCTCTGTGCGCTTTAGTCCTCTGGCTATAGCAGTCATTGAACGGTTTCACAGAGCCGCAGATACTGTTGCCGAACGGTTTCACAGATGCCTTTGGTAGGCTTTCAGCTTTCTATGTTTTCCGTGACTTTTGATGATGTTATAAATTTCGGTTCACTTCCCATTCAATAGGTTTAGTATCATTTACAAAAGGGTCACAATTTTACAGGGGAGAAGAATTGCCCTAGATGCAAACATTTAAACCATAGAATAAAACACTGCATTACTTGCTTCCTTTATAATGTAAGTATTCACATGGATACCACAGTCATTAGACCAAATTATTTAATTTTCATTTATTATTATACTCGAGATAAAATTAACGGTTTACTGCAATAAATGTTGTAGAATAGAAAACTAACCTAGTAAAAACTTAAAGTTCATTATTTGTTTGCGGATAAAGTATCAACACCATTTTAGAAACTTCTGGCGTTGACATAGCACCTCATTCCCTCTCGAAAGTTTATTTTAATTTATTTAGAAATATTAACATTAAATAATTCTTAATATCGTCAAGAAATTAAGGCAATCATCGATGTTTGTTTCGTTTCTTATAAAGATTTTCATCTTGTAAATTCTTTTGACTGTACTTCGTTTTGGTCCGCATTTGTTAAGAATTTTAATTTGCGAACTTTTCTTGGTCCTTGATGGAACATTCTTTATAGCTTGGTGTTTTAGCTACTTAAACTAGAGGTGCTGCAATAACACATATTTTCTCGCATTAACAGTTTTGCAATTTTTGAAAATTAAAAGTTCAATGAAAATGAGGCCTGCTTCATTTTTAGAACGTTCTTTTCTATCTATGAGGGGAAAATAAAGAGAAAAATTGGAGCCGTTTTTGAGAATTAAAGAAAAAATTTACTAGAAACAAAAATTTTAAAAAACTCGTATTATTACCTATTGTCTCCGCTACTTTATTGTCCATTTATAATCGTTAAGCCAACCACGCGGTTTTAATGCAATTTTACATTTCAAATAAACAATTCTGTTCTCCATTGAAAATGAACCGTGTACCATTGACTGATGTTAAGGCAACAAAATGTTTAGGTCTCTCAATTCAGTCAAACCTTAAATGGAACCTCCATTTAAATGAATTGAACACAAAATTAAGTTCATTATGCTACGCGTTCAGAATTCTTGCAAATTCAGTCAGCCTTCATACTGCTCGTCGTGTATACTTCGCGAATGTTCATTCCCGCCTGAGATATGGCATAATATTCTGGGGAAATACATCTTATAGCTCCCAGACTTTTTGATTACAAAAAAGAATTGTACGAATAATAACCAAATCCCACCCACGTGATTCATGTAAGCCTCTCTTCATTAACCTAGGAATTCTACCATTACCGGGTCTTTTTATTTACGAATCAGTGTTTTTTGTAAAAAATGACTTGCTCAAGGGCGGGAATATTTTTTCAGAAAATGCCGAAGTCTATTACTATAACACTCGACGTAGAAATCATATTCATCAGGTGACAGTATCAACAGCTCATTACAAAAAAATCGCATACAATACATGTACATTATTTTACAACACTTTGCCAGATGACATTAAACGATTAAATTCGATAGAAAAGTTTAAATCCCAAGTGAAATCGTTTCTGCTGCATAACTGTTTCTATACAATTAGAGACTATACTGATCATCACAAGGAAATTAACATTAATTTTAACAGCGATATTTAATGTATTATTTTCCATTGGACTGTACAATTCTAAACAATATGTAACAAGTATTGTATCGCAGCTTCTGGGTCAATGACCCCCATCTCGATCATGTTTTTCGTCCAGTTTCCCTGGTCCATTGAGCAAATGCTGAGATGGCCCCTTGTTTTGCTTCTGGACATAAATGTAACTTCATTATCTGTGCACGTCTTCTAGAATTCAGTGGGAAATACAATTATTCAAATAATCGTTTCCATGTTGTGGCGCCAGGAAGTATTATTCCGAAGGACAACATGGATAAGAACCCAAACTTTATTGCTTATTTATCCTTGAAAATAGATTTTATTACATGGGAGCTTTTTTTATATATATGACTAGTATATATAAGTAGTATATGACTTAGTGTAGGGATCACAGAATTTTGAAAATGTGCACAAAATTCACTTTTCCCCATAGCACGTCATACGTAGTTTTAACTTTTTTGACGTAAAATAAATAAATAAATAAACTACCAGCGGTTATGGCTCTCTTCTTAAAAATATGTTAGCGCTTTCCATTTGCTTTGTACTTCAATTAATATGGACCTTGATTTAATGTCTTTCCTTTTCCTCTCTTTCTTTTTTTTAGCTTGATACATGCAATAGAACTTGAGAAAAAAATAAAACATGAAAAACACGTTTCTCGTTGTATCTCTGAAACAGATTGCCCCAGGAGGCTGATTTTTTGTGAATCTATGGAATTTCTTACTCTTTCTTATGAGCCTCGAGATTATCGATTCGGTTTGGGGGCACTTTTTATCACCTTATTCGGCTATACCCTTTTGTGGTGGGCAATTCAGGCTTGTGACAGGCTTTCTCGCAGTTTCGCGTTTGCACATTTGATCCCCATACATCATCATTCCTGTCTGGTATCCCTAACATTTCCATCACTTTCGAAAGCGCTACGAAGAAGTGGATTCGAGTTACAGACTGCAGATGCCTCTGGTAGTCTCTCCAGTCTGACGTCACAGATCAATCAATTTTCATCGCATCATCACTTTCATCCAACCATCCTGACTATTTTATCTCCGTTGCCTTTCATCTGTCAGCCCCTCTTGCCACGGTTACTGACGTATCGCGATACCAAAGACACGATCGCCACAGAACCACACGTACAGTCAACGAAGCACTCAACCGAAACGGCTAACATTAACGATTATAAATAACGCAACGTCGAATCTTTTTTTTTTGTTTTGTTTATTAAAGTCGCATCAACAACTGAGGTCATTAGCGACTACTTTAAATACAACTTTACAATATTAATATAGCAATTTAACAGAATATTACACTAGATATATACAAATTTGTGGAGACAGACATTATATGTATTTTCAATGTTACATTGTTAGTTACCAGTATCTACGCTAGTACAATTAGATTTCTTTAAGAAAATAGCTGTATTTACAGAATTGTATTATTTTATTTTGGAATTCGTTGGATGATAGGATTAATTCGGAGTTTGGCTCATCTTCTAGGTATCTCTGTCTGCTGTGCTGAAACATAGGGCATTGGGTTAAGATATGTTGAAAGTTAAGAGAGGTATCACAGTGCTGGCAGGTAGGTGGGGGATTTCCAGTTAGTAAGTGTTGATGACTGAACTTGCAATGACCAGTTCTTATTCTTGTTATTGTTTCTTGCTCTTGTCTTGAGAATTTTTTGGAAGTTTTCAGGGAATAAAAATTTTTAACTAGTTTGTGTAGAGGGCTGGATTTCATGGTTTTCCAGAGGTTGCTCCACTTTTCATCCATTACTTTCTTGATATGTGTCCATAAATCCTTGTATGTGTGTGATATTGTTAAAATACTTTCAGTTTCAGGTACGTCGAATCTTGTTTGAAGCTCAAGGAGAGTTTTTGCACAATGCTTACGCTTATAAGCTGTTGACATCTAGTAGCAACAGTATTAATTTACACAAGTTTGGCGCCTTTCCGATTTCGTTTATCGGTTTTCCCATTTTGTAAACTGTGGTTTCGATTTAGGACTACGGTTATTTACATCATAACCATTTGTTTCTGGGAAAGCAACACCGAGAAGCAATTGCCAAGATGGCCAGAGGTTCACTTGTTTTTACTCTTTGGATACCTTGCTCCCTGCTATGGAACAATTTATTGAAGCATGTATTCTTGGGAATATTGATATGGACGATGTGGGAAATTCAATTCTGCACGAAATTTTGGAACTAAAGCTACCTAGAATGATGAAGTCTGTAAAATTTGGAACGTTGAATTGCTTTATATTGTAAAGGGCTTCTCCATTTACAAAACCACAAGAATTTCAATATTCCTCCTCGCTGGCTTCCATCCTCGTGGAGTGGAAGTCAACACTTCACTCAATGGCAAACGTCATGTTTTGCAGAAAACCGCAGTCATTTTTTGTGTGCATTCTTAGTGAACTAAGATTCCAAAACAAGTATAACCGGCAACCGATTCCGTACACGTTATGAAGCCTCATTTAGCGAAGCGAGCCCGGTTAACGCTTATCTTTGTTGCAGAGGACGTGATTGGTGTTCCGGGGATCACGTGACCATAGCCAGGCCCTCTTATGTTTAACCGTCGGTGCGTAGAAACTCTGTATGGTTGTTCTCTCTGCGCCTTATCCATTTCCACTCCAGTTACCAGTGGGGCTTCGCTCAAGCCACCGGCTGAAGCAGGCGACTCAGCGGTCACCGAAGAGAAAAGAGTCTTCGTCCCGGGCGGAATAGAATCCCCTTTGCCCTTCCATTGTCCTTCGGCGGACGAAAGAAGCCACCCACAGATCTGTGATGCTGACGTCTGCTGTCGTAAAGGACAGCTGGACCTAGAAATTGTGAAAGGCCTTTTTTAATTAAACTATTTTCTTACCCTGCGGATCAGCGCTTTATAAGAGACCTGTGATCTTAATTATGTATGGACGCGTGGTTTTAATAGCGCTACAACTCCATTAACACTCGTTTCGTGATATTGAGCTTTAAAGTTAAATGGTTATTAACAAATCGAAGATGGAGCTAGGCAAAAAAAGTTTTTTTTCTCTTATAAAATATTTTCTTGTTCGTCTGAAGATGATATGAATAAGCATAGTGTATGTTTCATGGAATATTGGGGGGTGTAACGGAGTTATACCACCATAAAAATGAGGTTGGTGAGTAAAATCGGTAATATAGTTCTATGAAGAATTGGAAATTAAAGCAATATTGATTTATGAAAACAGATTAAATGTTAATTTAATGTTACTGTTGAGGTACATTCAGTTTCTTGTATCTTCTTGAAATCATCCGGTTCCTACAGAAGATCAGTGAAATAAGCGTGATTAACGCTTGAAATGAATGGAAACAAATCAAGCATATCCTGTTTCTTCTCATTAAAGGTGCCGTGCTGTGGTTGAAGAAGCGGGATATTCGAAAACTTTAGTTCCTCATCCTCTGATGGCTTGAATGTAGTGTAGTTTACTGTGTAGAAACCAATGTCATGATTTAAGGTTTACCTATACATAATTATAAAAAACTTGTTTGACAAATATAATCCATCTAATTTTAGCCAGTTACAGACACCGTTTTGTTCATTTTTCTTCCTTCTTGTTACAGACTTATGAAGATCTTTTAACACACGGACATTTAAGTTCAGTTTCTGTGTTAAATAAAAAAAGTGCGATATAGTTTCATTGTTTTTATTTTCTTATTACCAAATCTGGATCAAGCTCTTTATCATATTATTGCGGACGCTACAAATGTCTCGAAAATCGCTCATTAGGAGACTTGTAGACAACCACGTAGCCGTACCATTGGAGTTGTACCACTATCAAAATAAATAGATTGCAATCTCCTGTGATTCACTTTTATTGCGATGCGCTATGTGAACCAAAGAAAGAACTTTGAGTTCTTTCACTTTCAGAATAAATGTATACCACTTGCGCGGGCCTGAAAATGGAGTTAACTCAATTTCTCAAAAATTATTAAAATATCACCTATTATCACTATTAAAATAATGGTGATACATCTTGTATCACTAATAAAAAATAGTCTTTTTAAACACCCCTCTCCCTTAGTCTCAGAAAATTATTTTTTAAATTATATAATTCAGCTCATTCAAATTCTATTGGAATAAAAAAAAGATAACAACAAATTGGGATGTCTTGTGGATGTTCGAGTTGTTGGCTGATTGGTTCAGAGGAGAGGAAAATATTATTTCCGCACGTCAAATACATACAAAATACTGGGTAGAATGACAGGTGAATGTATGTTTAGTGCAAAATCCGATGCATCATATGCATGGATTGCGCTTTTAGTCCGAAACGAATTGCAACATCGCCTGTCAATACCAACTAGACTTTTCATGTATACATGATATTGTGATGGATCATATTGGAGTTTTATAAGAATCAATCATAAAAATTTTAATAAAAGAATGTATCACGAAAGTGAAATGGATGTCAATATTACATCGTAATGAAAATATAAAAAAACGAAGAATAATAGGAAGTAATGATTATAATAAATAAACGTAAAATAAAGTGTAAATGTTAGTAAAATTTGTAGTTATAAACATTATAAAAAGAAGTTAAAAAGGAAGTATTCTATTAAGAAGAAGAAGATAACATCTTACGATGAATCTTTTAGGAATTATATAGGAGAAAAAAAAAAGAAATTACGTAAGAATTGACGCAAATAAATTGAAAATTGCAATACTTTAAGACCTCGTTCACCAGTCAGAAGATGGAAATGCCATCGGAAACAAGATTAGAAGGACAGTTATGGAATATAGTTGGAAAAGTTAGGAAAGCTTGCCGAGAAGAGGAAAAGGGCTCAGATTGTTTCATGTAGGGAAATAGACGTAGTCGGTGATAAGTAGAGACCGAAAAAACATGTAGTATGAAACGTCAAAATATGTAATGAAATCAGTAAGAATATGTAATAAATATGTAAAATCGGATATAATATGTAATATTAAAATACATTAATTATAATTCACATTTACGAAATACGAAATTACATTCATAAAACATTTCGGAAAAACAATTTTAAAAGTAATACAAACGTTTTAAAAATAATTTAGAGAGCACAAGTTGATGCACATTTCGTAACATACAACTTCCACATCAGTACTTAAAGCTTCATCTACTGCTACCCAGAGCCGTATTTTTGCAGCCAGACTAGATGCAATAGAAGACATCGTACAAACTGGCGGTATCCACGACCAACAAACAATTACTACAGCGTGCGGCACAGCAGAGAGAAGTGTTACACGTCGGAGATCGCCAAAATTTATCGGAAATTAAGGGTGAAGGTCACGATACGCGTCATCAGTGACGCTTTTCACATCTAAAGGAGAAAATGATATCAGTCGCTGACACGCCCTCTCCACTACTGAAATAATTACTGAAGCTGGCGCGCCGAACTGTAATAACATCAGTCGTCTTCACATAGGGTACCTGGAGCAGACAGCTCTCGGAAATAACGTAGGAAAAAATGCTGACATTTTTGAAACTTTTTTATTAAAAAATATGTAAAAAATTGATAGAATAAGAAAATGTTTTGTGAAAATAGCAAAATATGTAAAGTATGTAATATAGTACTAAATATGTAAAAACATTTAACGAAAAAATTATATATTGTGTCAGGACGGTGACAATTTGCCAATATTACAAATTTGAGAACGGTACGTAGAAAGACAAAAAAATATGTAATTAGTAAAAATATGTAAAAAGCGGTTCTCTAGTGATAAGAGTTTTCGTAAGAACACCATACTCATTCCTCACTCGAGCGAAAATCGTTTCAAAAGTTCATCCCGTAGTACAAGGTTCATTCAAAGAAATGAAATATTTGTTAAAGGGATGATAAAAACTATAAATGAAATGGGAGAGCATATTATATATTATGTTAGTATATAAAAATGTAAGATAAGGATTATTATATTTTTAGGTAAGCAAACGGGAGTAAGATAGTTCAGACATTTTTGAGATGAACGCAAAGTGATGATTGATGAAGTTAGGTGTGGTACTCTTGAGATCGCATTACTTTTTGCTATATAGTTTTGAAAGTAAGTCAGGGAATTGCGACATTATCACTAGAGTTACGGGAAGGGTTGTAATTTGTAATAATGAATGATAATTAAATAATATTCCTTTAACATCCATTCAATTAAGTAGATATTGATCAATGCATGTGTGTAAAATTTTGCAAATAAAGAATGAAAATTTAATATATGTCAGATAAATTTTAATAAATTTAATCGCTTTGAAATAGGTGCCCACCGGAGGCGCAAGATAAAGAGTATAGGCAGTGTTTGTGAAGTGGTTGGAGGAAGTTTCGACTTGGTCGTTGATCATCGTGGACTTCGACAAGAAGGAAGATTGGATTCTACGTGGAAACATCGAACAACGTTCGCGTGAAGAGGCAAGAAAGGATAAAAGGTTCTATAACGCAGTTATTGCAATAACGAGAAAATGGTCATGACCTAACAATAACTTGTAATAATTGATAATAGTTAACAACTTTTGGCATGCGTAATAAATTGTAATTCATAGTTTGAAAGAAAGCTGATTCTCATTTGCCATTACGTGCAATCGTAAAGTAGACATTTTAGAATTATTTTAAGATCCTCGCCACTCCGTATGGATGGGAGATTGAATAATTGGTTAGGAAGTAAGTAGCAACAACTATTTCATAAGCACCCGACGACCGAACTAGCGGGATTTGCATTTATTTTAAATATATCTGAAGACAGTAATCGATAATCAGGAATTCAAGTGTAACCTTTTCCTGGCGTCCAAATTGTTTATAAATTCGGAAATTGGTTACGATTGACGTTTTTATTATTAGTAATTAAAAAAAACAAAGAAACGTTTCAATATGTTAATGATGAAGAGTACAATTATGAAGAAGAGTGACGTTATATGAGGTTTCAATAAAGAAAACAGAATCGCTCTACATCCTCCGGGGAGCGCCTAAACAAGTTTTCTAAAGGGAAGGGGAAGAAAACAGGATTTTAAGAAAGGGGAAAGGAATATTCATGGTGACTGAATTGTTTTGGGAGTGTCTGTAAGTAGCTAGGCAGAATTCACCCACTGTCTGAGGGTGAATTCTGGCGGCCGGCTGCTCTGTACGGTAGTTTTCCTGGGCTTCTTTAATCGGTTCTGGAATAATATCGGTGCGGTATCTTAACAAACGTAACGCGCACAATCATTCCTTCCTCTTCCTTGACCTCTTCCTCACCCCATACTCACACACACACACACCTTCATGTACTACACTTCCATACATGACGGGGAACCTAGGGCGTGCCCCATTTGGAGCGTGCCCCGATGGGGGAGATGCTGAAAGGAGGAATAGGCCGAATTTCTTTTCAGCGGGGGAGAAGCTCTGCCAGTTCTCCGATATTTCATTCCCTACACTAACGGGTCTACTGTCCAAGGCAGCTGGAGAGATGGCTCAGGTCATCAAATGGTTACTGCAGTCCCTCTGACCGGGAGATTTTAGGTTCGAGTTCCGACGGTGGCAGGATTTTCGACACTAGCTGGTCATCTACGTCGAATTCAGTCGCAGTTTGGAGGAGAATTCTAGAGGTCAGCTGCTCTGTTCGGTAGTTTTCCGTGGTTTCTCCGATCCACACCAGAATGCTGGAGCAGTACCCTAACAAACGGGCCACGGACCGTGCACGATATTTCCCCTTCATTGTCCTATCCTCTCCCCTTACACACACACACTTACACTGACATGCGCTACATTTACACACATGCAGGGAGACCGGTCGGGAGCTTAGAGCTTGACTCGGCTGGGACGCAGCACAGCTGGTGGGAGGTACCTGGTTAGGGAAAATCCAACCCGCTGGATCTTGCCATTTATAGGGGTAAGATCACCTCCCCCTCCCAGTGAGAAAGCATGCACTACACTAAAGCACGGGACTAATACCCCCTATTAGTTGACGCGCCGGGAGCCACTAACAATCAATCGATCAATCCCCATGGCAGTTGACGTGGGGGGGGGGGGGGCGAGGCGCAGCGCCCGAGGCGTGAGGCAGGCGAGGGGCGGAACTGGCCCCCGCCCCCACCCCCACACGCGAGTTCGGCAGCGCCCGCCTCGCGGCGAGAAAGTTTCAATTCCAGATCCAGGCAGCATGCAATATGGATCAGTTTCGGCTTCTACGCAAACTACCGGGGCCCGACATAGAGCGCCGGCTTTTTTATGAGTTTAGGCACGAATTTAATCCACGGACTTATTATTACTTTTCGTTATATCAGACTGTTTTGGTTCTTTTATTTTTAAGACAGAATGGCTTTTAGGATAACAGTTTTATATCAATATATTACATGTGATATATAATACAGGAACTTTTGGGAAAATAATTATTTCCATCTACAGGCTTAAATGTCAAAACAAGTCAGTTGTTACGTACTGGGATTTTAAAGCACAGACGACTGATTCTAAAATAAAATATTTACATATATTTACACAATACTTTACAAGTTAAATTTACAAGCATTAAACAAAAATCTCTGACAACCTTTCTTTTTTCCCTTAGTCGCGAAAACACCGCGACCGTCCCTAGACCTAGCCCAGTACCAAAGCACGAGAGCAACGCGTAGTGAGATGCTGTCGGACGCTGAGTCTCTTAACCACCATTATTCATGGTCTGACGCCAAACAAGTCTTCGTCTGGAAAACCGCGTGCTATCATAGCACCGGAGATATCACTCAGTATTTCGACTCTCGACATATCCCTCGTGGGCGCAGTCCACGCCGCGTGAAGTACTCTCAGGGCTCGCCCCTCCCCTCGGCGCTTCCATGCTGTCGGGCGTCCCGAAGGCTCGACGACCAGCTCTAAGGGTCTTGTACTATCATCCCAGACTCACCTTTCTCAATAGGTTATTTTAGAGCAGGGCTTTCCTGACGCCGCCGCCCCTGGCGTCTCTATTCAGCGCGTCATATCACGGCCTAGGCGCGCAAATCTGGCAATGACAACCACCCCCAACCGACCGCATCCGGATCAAGCGTGGGGGTGAATCGGTTTTCCCCGGCCCGACTGGCTAGTAACCTTTGTACGGTGCCACACAATACAATATTTTAAACAACGGTCATATATGTAGATATACGTAAAAGAAATATATAATATAATATTACTTTTCCTCCCTGAACTATAGGAAAGAGAGGACAGTATTAGGATTGCCTCCACAATTTGCGCGCAAATATTTCAGTCATAAAGACCATTTTAAAGTTCTTTTTAACATGAAACTTTGCACACACTTCCAGATTAAGGTCCAATAGTCTTGTTCTAACTATGGTTAAGATCGGTGCAGGCGACGAAGTGGTCATGGTATTTTCGGCACGAAAGCTGAATTGCCTGTAAGGATGAAGAAATTAACGTATCACACATAACTCGGTAATATTAAAAAAAAATTTAGCTGAAACGAGGTGAATACGTCAGAAGTCATTAGAATCTAGATCCGGAGACCATCAAGATATTTTTTTATCACATTTCATTATGCCCCTGAGACATTTTCAAAAATCTTCTTGAAAATGGCTAAACATTATTAGTGTACATCAACATTCATTGATTCATCAACATGGTATAGTTACCATTTTCAGTAAATAACTCAGTAAATACCACTTTCAGTAAAGTTGCAAGAGATCAAATTTAATTTTGAAAATGATCTCCACCGCCAATATTAAATCCATTGATTTCATTCTCAAAAATATATCCTTCGATTTTAGATCTTTGAATTATGTCATGTACTAAAGCAAATAAGTTGGTGGACATCGGTGATAATTCCACCATATGGATGATGGCAACTACAATAACATGACGTCAACGAGGTTGTGTTGAAGACGGCGACGACTAACTGTCTTTGGTTCCAAACGTCCTTTGAACGCCCTCATCCGTGGTGGACCAAGTGTCTTCTCCTGAGTACTACGTAGGTTTGCAGACGCGACTTCGTAATTACGGAACAAAAATAGAGGGAGAATTTTTTCGGAATGAGAAAAACATATTTCTTTTGGATATTATTAGCAGGTATTCAAATACAATTGAAAATAGAGACACCAGCCAGAAAAATAACGAGTACTGCGAGAAAGTTTGGCATAGTTTTAATACTCAAGAAAATCGCGCAAGGTGGAGCAATTGGGAAGTATTATCCTTGGGGCTGCTGTTCACACGATTTGGACATTAATAAGAAATTAACTTTTTCGTAATAGCGTAGGCAATATTATGGCGGAGCTTAGGTTAACGAATGATTCAACTTTACAGGTCCGATTTTCAATCTATAATTGAAGGGCTTAGTGCGAGAAAGTGTTAACTCCGAAAATGGCCAAAGGAGATATTTAAGATTTAGTAAACATACATGGAACTTTTTTTAATATTACTGGAAATTTTTTTTATATCACATATATTGTGATTTTCATCAAAAATGGCAAAGCAACTAATAGAAAACTCATAGAAAAGTGGTTTTGACGACAAAACTAAAGAAAGTTAACACCTTCATGCACTAAGGCCCGGTTTCACCAACATACACCTAACGTAACGTTAGTAAACGAGTCGTTAAAATTAACGTATCTGTTAAGATTTGTTCCGTTTCACCAACGCTTCCGCGACTTCAGTTAGCTAATCACCAGTTAACTTTAATGGGTATACAAAATACGTAAGTATTGGTTTTTAGAAGGTTGTGAACTGGAAATTCTGTGGTATGTTTACTCTGCTTAGAGAGAATAAAGCAACAGTCTAGCCAAAGCGCAGCTAACTCTATGGACAATACGGTTAGCCGAAGATTTGCTGGCCCCAATGTAGTCACCCATAAACTGCTGGTAGCTGCCAGTTGCAAAATAACGTTGAGTCATACGTAACTGGTTAATTGGTGCGATTGACTCGTTCCTGGAAATGAATATAAATTGACACAAATTTCTAATAATGAGTTCTTATTTTTTTATAAATAATTAACTTAATTATAATATTATGTAATTAATTCATATCACATCTTTAACTTTATGATTTTGTGATTTAGTTTCTAAAGTTTTGGAATGACTTGTGTCTGAAGAAAACTGTAGCCTATCTTCTGAGAAGAATCAATAGTGACACAATTTCGTGTATAATATACGTAATGAACGAAACCATTCCTAACCTAATTCGCGTTCATGAAGGTTATATAATAAGATGGTTTTCAATGTACATGCGAAACTGTTACTTACATGGTTTGGTTGTGATAAATGGTATGTAACTATTACATGTAATATTTTTGGACCTGTTTGATGAAAACTGCAGATTCTGCTCAATTAAATTCCAGGATTTCTAGTGTCGATTGTTTGGTACCACTGAATCTGGTTGAAAAGTCCTTGAATACACGCGGGAGCACAGACATTTCCAGGCTTTCTAAAATATAGTCGTCTTCTAATATATATTGCAGAGCTTTCTCCATTTTCCTCTGCTGTGTGTTCGAACGCTGCGCTGCAATCAGCTTATCCAGGCGTTAAGTGTTGCTAACGGAGCTTAGATCATGCGTTAAGTTTAACGGAAATTTGACAAGCGTTAAGAGTGCTGTTTCATTCAGAGGCATGGTTTCGTAACGTGCGTCTTCAGCCACCCTCGACCTTGGGGTGAGGGGAAGCGTGGGGCTCCGGGCGGGGCAGAGTGGCCCGTAGGATGCGGAACGAAAAGTAAAGCGAAGCAGAGCATGGTGCAGGGTTAGAAGTCGTTACGTATAAAGATATTAGGTCTAATGACAGAAGGTCTAAGTTTTAAAGTCTAATGTCAGAAGTTTTATGAAAACACGTCTAATGAAAATGTGATCTAATTTTTAAAAATGTCTAATAATATTTGGTGTAATTGCCAAAAATGTCTAATAAACTGTGGTTTATAGAACACGAATATTTAATCTATTATGTTGTAACCGAAATACGTAATAAAATGTGGTTCACATATCATTACGTCAGTATGTTATTGTCTGAAATGAAATCACAATAGGAATGATACATTTTAATTCAGGAAGTACGTAATGCACATAACAAGAAACCGGTGTTAAAATATTCAGTGTTCATTTTCGGTTGTTGGTGGAGCATTGAATTTTGATCTATAGCTCAAAGACCGAAGGTATAAGTCGATATCACTACGATCTTTATAATTTTGGTATTTTGTTACCATTCTCTCTATTTGCCTTTGATTCATTTTGTATTGTTAAGTAATTGGACTCGTACATGCCGTGGTAACAACTGGATGATGAGAACTTTGCTATTCCTCTGATCCCTTGTAGATGTTCTAAATATTTCCACATTGAGGCACCAACCCTTAGACGTGGTTCGCAATAGCTGTCCTGTTCATTAGTCCTAACGAGTATTAGACCTTTTGTCCGTGGATCTATCGACCTGAAACTTGATGCAGCGATGCTAGATGGTTAAATATTTCCTAGTACCAATCTTCAGAAATCCTGGTGCTTCTACTAAAATTCCTGGTAGCAACGACAATTTATTCATAAAGTGTTCATATTATAAATCTGTTTTGTTTTTAATCCGCCCAGGAAGTTCTTTAAATTTAACTCGATATTGAGTCATTTTATATCAATAAACTAAAAGCAAGCATGTTGGAAAAAAATCTTCCTACCATAAATGGAAGACACAATATTTTTCTACTACAGTATGTGCTGAGAAAGAAACATCCTTTGTCACTCTGTAATGTTTTTTATTGTATTGACTTGAATGTTAGCACTTTGAATAATTTTACAGCAATGTATTCACAAATATCACACTAATGTGTTATATTAGTGTTCGTGTTAAATTATTGAATAAGGAAAAGTATTATACTAATCTTACATCGTATATCAACCATTGCCGTAAACGCGAAATGTGCCCGCGTAATTAGAGATGTGATGGGGCGAGTAAGGCGATGTAATCTGCAGGGTATTGGGCAGAGTGTGATGTGGAGTTGTGAGGTGATGGGGTGTGGGGCGAAGTTATGAGGCTAAACGCAAGGAACGGTAGGTTGGAATGTGACGCGGGGGATGAGACAGTGGTGTGTTGAGAGAATAATAGCTGGTGGGTAAGACATTCCTGGTGTTGGACTGGGAGAGGTGGCTCAGTGCATCAACTGATGTCACTGCAGTCTCTCTGACTGGCAGATCCTAGGTTAAAGTCTCGTCGGCGGCAGAATTTCTGACACTATCTTATCAGCTAGGTCGAATTTAGTCGCTGCATGGAGGAGAATTCTAGCGACCGGCTGCTCTGATCGGTAGTTTTGCGTGGTTTCTCCGATCAACCCCAGACGAATGACGGAACAGTACTTGTGCCGGCTGGGGCGGTGCCCCGCTGGTAGGAGATACCTGCTTGGGGAAAACTCCGTTAGTCGACGATAGGTCGGCAAAAGACGATCACCGCCACCTCACGATGAAAAAACATACACTACACTTACGATACTAATTACCTCAGTAGTTGACGCGTCCGGAATCACAGCCAAATCTCTCTATCCAGCGGGGGAAGATTACCTCCACCTCGCCGATGAAAAAAACACTACACTATCGTGACTAATGACCTTACTAGTTGACGCGCCCGGAATCATTAACAGTCAATGAATCGTGGTGTAGGTGGGAGTGTGAGGTGATATGTGGGGCGGAGGGGAGGGGAGGCGAGGCGTCGAGTGTTGCTGAGGCGGACGTAGCCGGCGAGGGGCGTGGCGCTGTGTGGTGAAGCGAGGGGGCGGAGGTGGAGTGCGGCTGACGCCGGCGCTGGATCGCTGCCAGCCGCTGACCGCGTCGCCGTCTCGCCGTCGCCACCGCTGCGCCGCGTCGGGAGGCGAAGCCGCCGCAAGAACGGCGCGCTCTAATTAGCGCGCTCCCTGCATCAGCCGCACGGTACAGCTGCAACTTCCTTGTTTGCCCTCGGGAAGTTTCGGCCTCAGGAAGGTCGCGAAGATTCAGCAGACGGGGTTCTCAGATCAGAAAACCCATTACCACACATTCGATGCGCGTGAGTTATGATTGGGACGATAATATAAAGTAATTAGTACATGGTTCTTTTCAACATTCGAAGAAGATACCCGTCGATTGCATGTACACTTAAAATAACAGTTGACATGATAGGTTCAATAACTAATGCTGTGTTATTTATTTAATAACAGGTTATTTTTTATAATTACATTTTTCTGTACCCATTTTTACTTTCTCGCACTTAAGAAAGAACTTATTAAGAAGAGAAAGTTATGTAATGCTGGGAGAAAAAACGGAGTATCTACGTCAGAAAAACTCTTATTACAGGGCCCTGGTAACGAAAAAGGGGATAAATTCAGTTGCCAAATTTAGAAAAAAAATCTTCTAACACAATAGACGGTAAAACATCTGTCGGTCTGTTCGTCTGTATGTGAACAACTCTAGCGGCTAAACCGTGTAGCCTATTTTCTCAAGTATTGATATTCCCCAATCGATCTGGCTGATGTAACGGCCCTTTGAATTTGAAGCCGATATTTTAATATTGGAGGTAACTTTTAAGTGAAGTCCCTCGACATTTTCAAAATTAAAAAAAATAGCCATTGATTAAATTTTGTTGTTGAATAGTCTAAAAAACGTTTAAGAGAATGGCGCAGGTTTCATGTTGGTTGAAAACCATCATTTTTTAAATTTTTGTCATACGTTTACATTTTAATACGTTAATTGTTTTACTTCTCGCACACTACTTACGAAGAAAATTGTAAGGCTAAAAATCTCGTCCAATATGTTTGTTGATATCTTATAAAATAAAATCAATGCCAAAAAAAATTCATTGAAAATTTTGAATAAAAAATCTCTTGCTTGAAACTATTTAATATTCGCTTGAAACCACAGACGACTCCGGTTACAGTGGACTTGTATGTAGTGAACTTAAGTCACTGGTCCCGTTTGACTTACATTATAAATAAGCATAACAAGATTCGGTTATAGTTAACCTGGACCTCGGGAATAGTGAACGTAGAAAGTAAATCTAAGAAATTATTTGGATCTCTAACGTCATTACGCAATTTTAAAGGGCCGTCAGAGAGTTGTACGGTGTTCCAACAGTGCGAGAGGCATTGAAATGTGTCAAGAGTGCATGACAATACTTAAGAGACTTAGGACAGTGCAGTAATCAGCATAGAGGGAGCAAAAACTCTGGAGAAAGATCTAGAAAAGTTACTAATGAAAAATGTACGAAGCAAACAATTGAAAATAATTTATTCTTTAAGTAGAAATAAAGATATTGAAATTTTCAGTTCGTACTGTAAAATGAATTTTGCTGTATCTCTATATTAACGAAATCAATAAATGTGGAGAAATTCCAATTAATTTTGACATCGGATGTAGTGAACCTCTGATATAGTGAACCAAACGTGTTATAGTTCACTATAACCGGAGTCGACAATATTTAATTTCCATTACTAATGGCGAGAAAGTACGTGCTGTTTAAGTACCAATAGTCTCCAAATACATCAATTTATAATTCTACTCATAATGTCGACACCTATTGAAGGATTATTTTAATATTGACTTTCCATCTATCTCCATCTTCTCACACTTTCTCTTGCATTTTTTCCTGTAAAATTTGAAATTTGTCTTACCGAGGGATACACCTGCAAAGCTGATTCCCATAGTTGCACACGTGTCACGTGGTTAGAAATGGCCGAAAAGGAATAATAATAATAATAATAATAATAATAATAATAATAATAATAATAATAATAATAATAATACACGGTACCCATCATTGTATCCACAAATGGAGTCATCCCAAAAACCTTGTATAATAGCCTACAACAGTTAAACCTGACAAAATCATTGTATATAGAATTACAAAAAGCTACAATCCTCAACACATGCAAAATAGTTAGGAAGTTTCTGGATAGCAGTGTGACTCACGCCTAATACATATATCCTACTCCAAAATCAAAATCGGAAAGGGCCTTCACTTGACAAAAGCCCGTAAGGTCACTTCAATCCTGGGACAACATCCAGAGACATAATTGTAATAATAATAATAATAATAATAATAATAATAATAATAATAATAATAATAATAATAATAATAATAATAATAATAATAATAATAAAAGTAATTTATAATTTGTATGCTTCATCTTCAGTAATACGCACAAACAAGAGCATTAAACAATGTTAATGAAGCTCTACTTGTATAATTCAATGTACAATTCTATCCTTACAAACCGATTAAAGCAAAATAATTCAAACCATAATTCAAACCATAATTCAAACCAAGTTTGTTTTCAAATTTGTAGAAAATTCTTCGAACGGAAACTACTAGCATTTTGAAAAAATGTGCTTATAATGATTTAAAGATCCAATATTACAAAATGGTGAAGAAAAAAATCCTTCAGAAGTAGTTGTAGAAGGGTGACATTAAAGGTTCAACTTCTTTAATTTTCGAAATTTTTAATGAAAATTTGACCTATAGCACTTTTATAGATGTGCTTCTGTGTATTTCATGAAGCAAATGAAAGAAAAATTTGGAGTCAATTTTGAGAAAATTTTGAAAATGTCCTGGGTGGTTCATATGTAGAACCTTTATACATACGTTTCAAATTCGCATGATCGTACATTCAATCCGACGGATTAGGGAATGTCCACATTTGTGATAATTCAAGTACGGTTTAGACACTACTGTTGACAAACGATCGGGCTAAAATTAAAAAAAACAACAATTTTTCGATCTCGCGCCACCCCCTAAAACCTTGTATTTAGCTCAAAACCTCGACCTCGAATCTTTGCAGCATTACATAAGTTTTGTATACGCTACATTGTGTTGTATCTAGATACTGTAAATGTATCAATGCTGGCGGGAGATACCTGGTTGAAAAAAACTCCGATAGCCGACGGTAAGTCGGCGCCGGATCTCGCCATCCAGCGGGAGAACATCTCCACATCACAAGGAGAAACATTCACTTCACTTACAGAACTAATGAACTCGGTTGATGACGCGTCCGGAATAACTAACAACCAACCCACGTATTATCATTTAGGTACTGTAACTATCTATACTCGATGTATACGAGCGAAAGTAAAACAGACAACCAGTAGCACAACACAGCGTGGTAAATCCGTTGTCGTTCCACATAATTCCTCGGAAATGTCTCTCACGTGCGCGACTGGGCTGCGTGCGTGGGAGCGTGCGAGTGCGTGGACGCACGCGAGCGTGGCTGCGCGGGGAAGCCACCGCGATGGAAACGCTGCAGGCTCGCGAATGAGCCACGAGGTCAGCGAGCATTGCATACGAGCGAAATAAACAGTAACAACGTACTAATAGCCCCTTATAATGCGTAGCTCAGTCAATACATAAGTTGTAAAACTGGATAGAGGCTTTAAGAATCAACTTAACTTCCTAAAAGTTATTCCGGCGATCTACATATTCATCCTGTACATTCTTACACTTATCTCTTTACAAGTTCTTACAAACCGGTAACAAAAATGTCTTTCGGCCGCTGATTCAACCAATGTGTAACTTCCGCATCATTTTTTAAAAACGTCGTCCTCCTCTGTGAGATTTTTATACTCCTATTGTTTAATGCTGTCATTTAAAGGCTGCAACAAGTTGCGTAATGATATTCATTATGATACAGGTTTCATTACGATACACCAATCACATAGACGTTTACAAAACAAGTATTGACAATTAATCATTGAAAATTGTTCTGGTAAATGTTTTGTTCCATTGTGTATATTAAAATTGCATTATATTACACTTGTTAGTTTTAATTTCTTTTATTACAAGTCATTCTTTTCGTGGAATATTATTGAAAATAAATTGTATCGTAATTTTACTTTGATCCTATTTGACTAGCGCAGTATTCCCTCGCAGGCGGACTGGTAACCACAGTCATCTGCGGCAGCATGTGAGGGTAGGGTTAGGGAGCTGTCCACGAGGTGGCCTTAGCTGAATACTCCATGACAACTGCCACGAAACTATTGAAAATAAAAGTTTAACACACAAAAGTTACAATAAGTCGTAGAAAAAGTACCATATGAAACTCGATGTAATGGGTATTTATACACTCGCGTGAAGTTTACGATTCCGTCATTACATCATCGTTTCATAATGTACAATTAGGGACGAGCCGGGATTATAGGCCGTATATTCCAAGGGCTCTTAATAAAATGTCCGTAACAGCCTCTGCGTTTGTCTTGCTGTGTAAGTGTAGGCATTGTCATCCAGAAGAATTACTCCCTTGTCAGGAGGCCAAGTCGTTGGCTTTGGCGTTGGCAATAAGGGAATATGGGAGTTTCTCAAAACGCGTAATTCTAGTTTCATGTTCCCCAAATTGTTTTGAATTTCAGAGAAACTACATTTTAAGTCATTTAAAGCACATTCACTCACAAAAATGCAGTAATGTTTTAAAATCGCTCGTGGTTTAAGTATTAGCAACGTCAGACATGTAAAAATATATATTTGTTGAAAACAGTGTTTTGAATGAACAAAATAATACACCTATGTTACTTTTATACGTGATTTCACACAATTCTTACAAGCGTTTAAAAAACATTTGGAGCGATTTTTGAAAAAAAATTAGTAGTATCCCAGGAACTTCAACTAAATTTCTCAAGTAATTTAAAGAATTCTTTTCAAATCGGAGTGTCTTGAGTCGGGTCAGAACGTTAATGGAATATTTTTTGGCAAACATTGTACGAATAGATTAGGCACTAGTGCTGTCTCAGACATAACAGCGGACAGATTGACGGACGTTTCTCAAAGAAGAAAACACTCTTTTATTATCAGAAGACCCCAAAACGTGTATTTCCGTTGAAATACAAACGATGAAAGTCAGCTATGAACTTATTCATTCTAATAGACGTTATTATTAGTTTTAACGCTGTGTTTATGTTTGTTTTTCAGAGAGACGGGATACATTTAAAAGTAGTTTAGTAAAAGAAATTTCCTTTAGATCATGGCGTCACATCCGTCTCCTACCGAGACACAGTACGTTCTGATACAATTTTTACTCCTCTTGCGCTCGTATGTGTCTTGTGTTCATTGTTTCTGTAGCCTGTTCGATGTTATTCTGACCATTTTTACTCAACTATTTGAGTTTTTTTGTCTCGGCAATTATGTCCTCACATAAAAATATTTATTTATTCAAATTATCAAATATTTTAAATTATCATTAGAAATTATTTCTATTTAGTTCTTCGCGACGTATATACCCCCAATGTGACGTTTCTACTCGTATTTACCGGAAATTATTTAATTTTGTAATCTAAAATCGTTAACATATTTTAATTTATCATTTGTATCTTATAGATATTTGGATTAACCTCCATGATCCTCGGCGTGGACGATTTTATTATATCGGAGTGTATATTTTGTTAACAATTCTTGCAAAAAAACTCTCATTTTCTTTCTGTATTCAAAATTCAAGTAGTATGTGACTTAGGGTAGGAATCACAGACTTTTGAAAACCTGTACAGTATTCACTTTTCCCCAAAGCACGTCACATACAGTTTTAAACTGTTTCTGACGTAAAATAAATAAGTAAACAATCCCTAAATATTGACTTTTATATTAATGAAAAGGCTTTTATCAACTTTTGTTCATCTTTGATCCACCGTTTTAGTTTTTTTTACATTTTGAACTCATAATCTTATCAGAAATCTCATTCATTAAAAAAATATTTTTACGTGAATAAAATGACTTTTATCAATATTTGTTCGCCAGCCTGGATCCGCCATTTTGTATTTTCCACTTTTTGATATCATAGTATTAATCACCAACTTCGATTAACTTTAGTAAAAATTGAACAAATTTTTATATTATGGCCAAGTTTCGGGATTGTAGCCCACCGTTCAACGCCCTGGATCAGCTGAACAGCTGTGGTAAATCAACTTTGTTTGGCAGACGGCTACGATGTCTGTGAGAGCTTTTAGTGTTGAAGAATGAAACTATTAACTCCAGCAAAGACCGCGCGTGGCTTATGAAAGTAGAAATATAATCTAGGTTATCAGAAATGGCGATCAATATCGTCTGTAAAGGGTCTTGTATTTTATTTCTTTAGCTATAAGGTCTAGTTTTAATTAAAGGTGTTCATTTAATTTTTTCTGTAGCGTACGTTCTTTCGAGATACACTCTTTAAACCGAATTGTTCCCCACTCAACTAGCTTCTTGTTGGCGTGCAATGTTTTCCCTTTAGAGCAACATTCGAAATTACAGGAAAGCATTGGAGGGAGAGGTAAGTTTCAGAGAGCGGGGCAACGGACGTTGCAAAACTCAGACTGCTGCCCGCCACAGTACACACTAATGCATTTATGACTAAAAAAAGGGCTTCAAATATCTTCCAAAATAGTTTTTCAAAAACTCAAAAGTTTTCTTGAAAACGAGCTTCACATTTTGCATTTACAGTAACGCTTAAATATTTCCTTAAAAATGGCTCCAAATTTTTTAACCAAAATTTCCATATTAAATGGTTTTGCTCTTCTGTAATATTCTTACACATTAATTCACTTTTTTGTTACCACAGCCTGGAAATAAGACATTTTCTGCCGAAAATTTGCCTTTCCCCCGCAGCATTACATAACTTTATCTCTACTGCGTATCGCTAGAGAGGAAATAAAGAGTATTTTTTTGCAAATGAGAAAATTCAATCTTATTGACAAAAATACAATAAATAAACAACTCGAGGAAGCTATGATAGTTCATTTGAGAAAAATGTTCTTATAATGGTGAAATAGAAAGATAATACATTTTAATAAACCGGCCAGAAGTTGTATTGGAGTTCTTCAAGAAATGCGACGAGTCAAAATGCACGACGAAGGATTTGCTAAATATAGAATTAAAATTTGAGGGGAAATATTATGGTATCCATTACTTTTGTACAGTTTGACAATTGCTTGTTACATTCCTGAAAAATTTACGTTACCTGAAAAACGTAATGAACCAGCTAGAGTTCAAATCAACTCTGGCACGATGCCCCATGGAATCTGGATATTTTATGGGAATAAATGCATGTCTAGTACTTCCAGAGCAATCTACGGCTATAAGGCATGAAGGTGGAAATGATCTTATACGAAATACGAAACAGAGTTCAGAAGGAGATGTAAGTTATTCCAGAACACAACATTTTATATGTGAAAAAAGTGTGACGTGCATTTACACTCAAAATGCTTCGGAAAATTCCAGACGAACTAATCTGTGATACTTTAAAAGTTCGTCCAATTTTCCATATAATGAATTTTATAATATTTCTACAACGACGTCCAACTCGTAAGTATTTTGCGGCGCGCATCCTCGCAGTGCGTTCATGCAGCTTTAAGATGTGTCTCAACTTTCGAAAACATTAATCATTCGTATTAATTCTTACGGCTTAATGTTTTATGTATAAATTTCTTATATTGTAGATTTTTAAATGATGTCATTCAGTTTTTTTTTTACTTGAGTAACTGTTGAGATTTAACTGGACGATGAGAAAAACTTTCGCTATATCGCTCATTTCCAGTTATAGCAGCCTCACGTCTTCTCCCAGACACATTTTCGTACAGACGAGTAGAATGGAGACCTTAAAACACGTTGCATGACGCGTTACCTAACCCGCCGGGGAATCCTGTCTGTGGATCTAAAAAATGACACGCGGCGCGCGGGGGACATATTCCAGTCATGCGCGGACGATTTATTCAGAGCCAATCGGCGGAGAGCGGCGCCGAGCCAGGGGGTCGTGGGGGGGAGGGGCGACGTCGGGTGCAGCGCGGCGCAGCAAGGCTGCAGGGACGGCGCTACATGCGAGCGCGCCCCGTCGCCCCAGGGAAATACTGACAGTGGCCATCGATCCCGCTGCGATCGGAATAGGGCGCGCACAATTCCACCTCGCTGCTAGGCTCATTCTTAGTGATTCCGGCCGCGTCAACTACTGGGGTCATTCGTCCCGCAAGTGTAGTGCATGATTTTTCATCGGGATGAATGGTCGGTTGTTAGTGATTCCGGGCGCGTCAACTACTAAGTCATTAGTTCCGTAAGTGTAATTCTCTTTTTCTCGGGAGGTTGCGGTGATCTTCCCGCGCTGGATGGCGAGATCCGTCGCCGACCTCCCTTCGTATAACGGGATTTCCCAACCAGGTATCTCCCACCAGTGGGGCACAACCTCAGCCGGGATAAGCCCTAAGCTCCCGAACGGTCTCCCGGAATATGTAGTAGTGTAGTGCATGTTAGTGTGTGTGTATGTGTTAGAGATGAGGATAGGACAAGGAAGAGTAAGGAAAGATCGCGCGCGGTCCGTGGCCCATTTGTTAGGGTACTGATCCGTCATTCCGGCCTGGTGTTGATCGGAGAAACCACAGAAAGCTACCGATCAGAGCAGCCAGCATCTAGAATTCTCTTCCAGACAGTGACTGAATTCGACCTGGCTGACAAGCAAGTCGAAATTCCTGCCCCCGTGGGGAGTATAACCCTAAGACCTCTCGGTCAGAGGTACTGCAGTGACGTCAGTTGATGCCCTGAGCCACCTCTCCCGGTCCCTACATGTGAGCGCGCGCCCTGTCGCCCCAGGGAAATACTGGCAGTGGCTATCGATTCCGCTGTGATCGGAATAGGACGAGCAGAATTCCGCCTCGCGACCGCGCGAGAGATTGAAGCGCCGTTGCCGCCGTTTGGGTATTAATGACTTTGCCTGTAATTAGAGAGGGCCGACACCCCTTTTTGCCGTGTGTTGGCAGATTAAGAACAGATGAAACGGTAATGAAGCCACTGAAAATGATGAAGTGTTAATTGTTCCGTGCCTACGAGCTTCAGTGTAATTTTTCATATTGGAATCCAAGGTGGCTTTATTTATGTTCCAAAGGGTCGTTAAAGATGATAGGTTGGTTGTACTTGCGTTGGATTGCTATAGTGGTTATTGCGAAAGGACTTCGCACTGGAGTGTCTTTTAATCATATATTGGTTATTGATATATCTCTTCGATTTTTTTAGTGAATTTGTTAATGCACTTTTTTCTAGAAGACATTTTTGTAGTTTCAATCAAGTACAAGTACAGACGTGAATAAGTCAATAGTGAAATAGTATTTAATAAAAATATATATTTATTTTCTCAAAATATTGGAACTAAACTATGGAACTTAAGTAACAAAGTTATTGATACTTGGTGTGAGCACCTTTAGCATGAATTAAAGGAATTAATTCGTCTGGGCATAACCTGGGGGTAACCTTGAACGAATTTCATAATTCGGCAATTTCCTTTTCATTCCAAATGGTAATGAGTATTACAGAAGTTGTTCCCGCATTGTAGAATGTGTTGCCTTCACTTTCATTTTAACTACATTTCATAGTGATTCAATTATATTATGTTGTTTCCTTGCGGAATGAAAGGAAGTCCTTCAAGGAAGACTGGTTTATTTTCCACAACATATAATGTACATGAGACCATCGTACGCGAGCACGTTGGTGGAGACTCTCGGCTGTGAAGTAGCTGTGACTCGAAGCGAGTGCATTGCCACTGGGTGGGGACTGACTTTGCTAGGCAAAGCAGCCGTAGAAAACGGCGTCAACAGCGAATGAGAGAGCCGGAACAGCGGCATGGCTGGTCAGACAGCTCGGTCGCTTGGGCGCTGAATGAACAGTGCTGGGCCCAATCGACTGCAGCCCGAATCGCTTTCGCGCATGACTTAAACGTCGGGCGTGTACACAGCAGATCCATTTCCGGACTACTTCCTGACCAGGCGAACACTCAAATATCTCTGGAATTCAAATCATTCTTCATAGTCTCTAATCGATGTCAAGGAGCGCAATCGTGCATCAGTATTATATCCCCAGTTGCAAACCTTCATTCATTGTTGGAACAAGACATCTCTGATGACTTAATGTTAACTATTAGAACTGTTTTTACTTTCTCGTATTCGTACGTATATACAGACTAATATATGTAGTTTAGAGAAATTATGTAATGCTGCCAAAAATCAATTTCGAGATTTCAACGGAAATGCACGTTTTGGAATCCCCTAATGCCGAAAAAGTGTTGTTGTTTTTTTTCAAAACGTTAGTTGGACTGTCCGTTTGTCTCTCCATCCGTCCATCTGTGAACACCATTAGCGCCTAAACAATGCGTACGATCTTCTCCTAATTAATGAAAGCCTTGTCCATCTTGTCATCAGTCCAAGATTTTAGATTTTGAATACCATTCTTTAAGATTTGGGAGTACTTTATAAGAAGCCCTCCGGACATTTTCACAATTTTCTCAAAAACTGCTCCACGTTTTTTCTTTAAATTTCTTGTAAGAATAGAGTAAAATACACAACTTATAAAATTACAACTTATAAAATTCAACTTATAAATACAACAAATAAAACTTATAACTTATAAAATTTACAAAGTTAATTTTTAATTTTCAAAAATTTTGAAAGTTTAAATTTGTTTCGAGATCTTCCTCGAAACAGTACAAAATTGAAGATAGAGATATGTACTCCATCTAAAATTTGTTCTCCATATTTAGTTCTTTCATTAAGGTCATATTCATTTTTTGAAAATTATAGAAAAACAAATTTTTGCGTGGAATATGTGCAATTTTAAAAAAGTTACAAAAACAAGATTTACTTGAAAACGGCTCCCAATTTTTTCTTTGACCTTTTCGTAAGAATTGTGCTATATGTTCTCTATAAAATGAGATAAACACCATATTTATCTATTCTTTTTTTTTTCAAAATTTACAAAAATGTAATTTTTTGACTCGTGTCTCACGTTGGTAATATTTACATTAGAGACCGTTTCTTCACATTCTTGAATTTATGCGTACACATGCTTTAAATAACATCGTATAAAGTTTCCCGAAAACTCAACAGTTTTCTGTGAATTGAACTCAAATGTCCGCGTTTAGAGAAACGCTCAAATACAATTTACTGAAAAATGGCTATAAATTTTTTCTTCAAACTTTTCAAACGGATAATGCTAATTGCACTGTTTCATATAACGTAAAGTTCATATTGGTGTATTCTTTTGTTTTTTTTTCAAAAATTACCGAAATGTAATTATTTTAGTATCTCTCATGGCGTTAATAAGCATATTTCCATCAATATGTATACATTATTGCATTTGTGAGTGGAAGTGCTCTAAATTACTTCAAATGACGTTTTTTTGTAAACTTAATAGATTCCTGCGAAAAGAGCTTGAAATTCCGTATACACAGTAACGAGAAACGCAATTTTCTTAAAACGGTTCCAAATTTTTAAATGGAAATTGCCATTTGATATGACGTTTTAGTCTTCTTATTCTTGAAGCATTATTTCCGTTCTACTATTAGAAAACCGAAAAGTTGAGAAAATGTCAAAAAATTTAGTTTGGGCAGCCATAGAAGGTAGCTGGCAAGAGGATGGAGCAAGCCCAAGAAGGCAGTACACACCAGGGAAATTAGAAAACGTTATTATGAGAAAGGCAGTGCCATTCTGTAATACCACTGGTTTACTACATGAATTTTGTTTGGACCATACACTGATATAACCGCACAAATCATCACTTTAGTGGAAAACTTCATCAGTTGTGCCTCACATTCTTTTTTAAAGGCTTCTGCATACCTTCTAACATATTGGGGAGGTGTCATTCACAACACAAATGATGGTCTCATTCATAAATGCACTGTTGAGGCTGCTTTTTTGGGAGAGCATCTGTAGGTGTTTTCGTATTGAAGAACAAGACTCCTGCCTTTTTTCTTCTCCCTTGACACAAGGCAAAATTATAAAAGCCAATTATTTAAGAATTATTAGTTTACATCTGCGTAAGAACCACTGAGCATTGAAGAATTATTACATGATTATATGAATGATATAAAATGGCCAACATACCTTCTACCACTACTGTGTTGTACATCCTTGGTGCAACGTGACCCATTGAAGTCTTTCTTGATCAAAGAAGCAGTCGACATTTACTCTCTCGCTACTGCTAACGAAGTAGACAGAAAGTTATGTAATGCGCAAATAAACCTTGAATTTTCGACAGAAAACTCTTTTTACAGGGCCCTTATAACGAAAATGTGGGTGAATCCAGTTCCTAAAGGCTGTAGCTGGATAAGAGGGAGGGGTAAAAATGCCCCCAAGTTTCATTCATTTAGGAATAAAAGGCTTGTTTCGTGTTATTTTGAAAGTCATTTTACCCTAATCTCAGAACGGCAGCATGATTATTTTGTAATATATCAGAAAAAATACGAATTTTCAGTTGTTGATTTGTTTCGTATCGTTACTGAAAGATTAAATTATGAAAACATTATGAGACGTAGTTGACTTCTATACGTATCTTGGAGAGCTTTTCCAAAAAATGTGGCGGGAAATTCAATTAAAAAATTAAATTATTATTCTGTATTTTTCTGTTTTATTTCTGTGGTGACGATTCCTAAAAATTCCTGGAAATTGGTATTAAGATGTTCTGTACTATTGTTTTTTCAGATTTTTCTTATTGCTGCAAAAAACCCTACCCTACAAAAAAATAATTAATTTGTTCGTCATTTACATGCATGTAATTCATAAAAGTTATTGACTTTTCTATGGAAAAATATTTTTCAGAATGAAAATCATATTATTTTACGATACAAAAATATTGCGGATAATTTTCGGCGCAAAATTCAAATTTTCCAATTTTTTACCCCCCCCCCCATATCCTGCTGTAGCATTTAGAAAAAGAAATCCCCCAACACGTTATGTAGGGAGAATCTTATGTTTTGTGGATCCTTGATACCGAAAAATCGAATGAGAGCAAAAGGTGTCTGTCGGTCTGTGAACAACGCTAGCTGTTAAACCGTTCATCTGATTTTCTCCAGAATTGATATTCCCCAATCGATCTTCCTGATGTCAGGAACTCTTGAATTTGAAACCTATATTTTAGTTTTGGGGGTACTTTACAGGAAGCCTCTGGACATTTTCCAAATTTAAAAACAAAACAAAAAAACCATCGTTTTTATTAATTTTTTTTGTTGGGTAGTGGACATTTAAGAAAATGGTGCAGGATTCACTTTCTTTGAAAACTCAGATTTTTCGAAAATTGAAAAAATTCAAAATTTTTTCATGTCCATCTGTATCTAATTGAAGCTTTTAGATTATGAAAAACATTCTTTAAAATTTGGGGGTACTGGTATGAATCTCCCCAGATATTTTCAAAATTTTCTTAAAAAAAGGCTTCAAATTTTTTCTTTAAATTTTTTGCAAGAATAGAGTAAAATACACTTATAAAGGCGATATATGATTTTCACAGTTAACTCTGTATTTTAGAAAATTGCAAACGTTTGAATTCTTTCGGCGTCTTCCTACAACTGTAAAATTGAAAACAAAGAGTTTTCCTGCAAACGAACTTTGTTGTCTGTAAACAGTTCTCACAATGTTCTCACAAATAGTTCTTACAAATTACAAAAGTGCGTAAAATATTTGCTATTTTAAAAAATTACAAAAGCAAGATTTTCTCAAAAATGGCTCCAAATTTTTTCTTAAATTTTTGGTAGGTGTGGTGCCAAACGAACCCTAAACAATGACATAAACGTCATAATACTCTATTCTTTTGTTGTTGTTTTTTTCAAAAAATACACAAATGTAATTTTTTGATATATCTTTTACTACGTTAATATACACATTTCCATCGCTTTGTATACCTTATTGTATTTGTGAGTCAACATGCTTCAAAAGACTTTTAATAAAGTTTTCCGAAAACTCAATACATTCCTGTGAAAAAGAGTTTGACATTTCGCATTTGCAATAATGCTTACTCGCCATATTCTTAAAAACGGCTCTTTTTTTTCAATGAAAATTTCTATTTAGTACGAGGTGTTACTGTTCTTTAATATTCTTGAAGTAGTACTTTGGTTCTAGTATTAGGAAACCGAAAAGTTGAGAAAATGTGAAAATGTGAGGATGTTGTTGATGATGTGTGGATGATGAAAATGTTGGATGGACGGTAGATAGCAGCTGGCAAGGGTACGGGGCAAGACTGTAAAGCCAATCCACACCAAGGAAATTAGAAATCTTTCCTACGAGAAAGTCTATGCCATTCTGTAGCACCACTGGTTGAATCTATATGGTTAAATAACTCCTAAACGACTTCGTTTTCACTGGGTTGCGACTGCTTATGATAGGCCAAACTGAGCCAAAAAGCGTTTTAGAACTTTAAAAACTAAACTTTTGAGGCCAAAGACCTCAAAAAAGCGTTCCTCGCACCATAAATCTACAGGATTAACATTAATTTAATAGGATTAAATTAAATTAATCCAGAAATAAAAAAATAACCCAGAAATTAAAAAAAAATCCCATTTACACAATTCGACTGCTTCTTTATTTCACAGTTAATTTTTCGGTCTGAACACAAGTATTCTTTCCTTTTGTAAATAATAAACAATTTACATATTTCTGGAGTGTTTCTATGCTTCTGAAATAGCAATTGTTGCCTAGAAACAATTTTTTCAAACTTTTGAGTGTTTATTGAGGATCATCCATTCAGAAAATCCAAGTAGTTGATTAGACGAAATATGCTTAAAATTGTCTTAAGTGCTTATTTTCTAATTTTTATCGTTGCCCACCCCCCTGAATATTTCATTTAGAATTTTTGAAAAAATGTTATAAATTCATTGATGTTAATTGCATTTCACATTTTCTTGTAGAAAAAATACTATTTACCTTTCGAATCACAAACAGTGGAACTCCACTTAAGCCTTTATATGAAGTCAGGGGCATAAACGTACAAAATCAGTGTGAATTTATTTATTAGCCAAATGGATACATTAGGACACTAAATTGCAATGCCAATGTGAGTGATAATTGCAATATAACGATTAGCCAGATAAAGAAAGGATCTATTAAATATGTAAATGTAGTATAATTCAAATAAAACTGCTCTCGTAAACTTAAATGGAGATTGAGAAACAGAAGTTTTAAAATCTCGCACTTGCACCTCCAAGAGGCACAAGCGACGAAGACCTTAAAGATGAACTCTCTTTCGGAACAGTGTAGTCAACAGGAATCATCAAAACTCAATCATAATATTAGTTAGTATACAACAAAATTTGGAATCAAAAATCGTTTTCAATAACTGTCAATAAAAATCAATATTGGCAGTGATAAAATTGCACATAAATATTGTTTGTAACATATTAAATTTTTTTGTATAACTATTCTGTTTAACTGTCATTGATATAATAGCATTAATAACAGAAATTTTGTCAAACAACCCTTTGTCTAGTTGAAAGAAATCGAAAAAAATGGGAAAAATTGCACCAAGAAGAGAATAGTACATTATGTAACGATGATGTAATGATGGGTATTAATACACGAGTGTGATATTACGATACGAGCGAGTATCGTAATATCACACTCCATGTAGGATTCAGCCAAGGTCACCTAACCGTACCCTCGCATGTTGCCGCAGGTAGCTGTGGTTACCACTCCACCTGGGAGGGAATACTGCGCTAGTCAAATAGGATCAAAGTGAATTTCCGATCCAATTTATTTTAAATAATATTACATGAAAATATTAAAACTATTTTGAATTTTCCCTCGTGTAACTTGGTTCCCCCAATTGGTATTCGACGTGTGCAAAATACCTCCGTAGTCGAAGGGATAATACGACAAGCGAGATACAGGGCGTGCGAATACAGGATTACGGTTCCAGGAAATTAGTACGGGTTGGGTGGAACGCCAACATTCGCGATTTCGTGGAGCGGACTAGAGACTTGTTAAAACAAACACGTGGTCATCCGCTTAGTGGCACTTGCATTAGGCGGCCACGGAAAACCCGTCGAGATCAGCACTGGATGAGCGCGTGGAATAATCTCGAATGCAGCGCCCGTTCCCACCCTTGCTGCACGGCAGACGGGCTTTGCTTACCTTTCAGTGATTAGGCAATTTACTGTATTAACTTTCATGGAAAGTCATGTATTCATTTTTTTTTTATAATTTGCATTTTTCGAGATATTGAGGTAACTTTTTTCAAATGGAAGTGTACATATTTTTAGTCGTTCATGGCGAGCGTAAAAAGACAAATTCAATGGAATAAATATTGTCATATGTTAGATTAACATTTTCTTGAGTATTTTTTTTTAGATTCGTGTTTAACGGATATTGTAACGCCCCAAGCACGTGCTAACAGGGATAGTGCTGCGTGACCTTGGTTGGTGAAGTTATATTTAAAATATACGTTAAACCGGAGTCACAAAAAAAAATCATATTTTCTCACGAAAATACTTATCTACCATACGTCAAGATATGTATGATTGAATTAGTGTTTTTACGCTTGTCACAATAGACTAAAAAATGTTGAATAGTTAATCCAACAAAATTTTATGGTTTGCTAGTTCCTTGCTGAATTAAACGAAAATTCGAAACATTTTATTATTTGTCTTGCGTCTAAAGTGTAAAGGAGCATTGTAATAGTTATTTGGCAATATGACGTCAGATAAAACAGAGTGTGTATCTAATTACTATTGCATAATTGTTATTCGACTGATTTTTCCCTACAAAATGAAAGAATATTGTCAAATTCCTGCGAAAATTCTTGCAAATGCTAGCAAAACTACGGACAGTGATTTCTAGTAAAATCTTGAGAAATACATGAAAATGTTTATGGTGTATTTGAGAGTTATATAACAGTGTGAATTTCGTTGATGAAACTGTACTTTTAAGCTAGTTGCTTCTATTACCAAAAGTTATTTAGAATATGTTATAACACCAAAAAAATAACATTTGGAGGATGTTAGCCGATTTGCCATGTACATCTTAATGCTATTACTAGTACTGATACTCAAGAAGAATATATGTCTCTAAACAATGTGATACGTAACATCGAAATGAGAGTGATTAGTGGCAATAATAAATTCACGGGTCATTCCAAAATTGCAATTTTCATATATAATAAGCAATATAGGATTTAGAGCGAGTTATTTTACTTATTTGAACATCACTCCATTTATTTATTATATTTGTTTGTATCGTAACTTTAATAAATTTAATTCCTAAAAATGTTGTATGTGTTGTGTTGGTTTTAGATCGGCCCGTAAAGTTTTCAAAAGGACCTTGGTCATAAAGAATCAGAAAGACTCGCTAGGGTATTAACAATACCGTGATGTGGTTTGTTTGAGGTCCGTAAACACAGCAATGAACTAGTAAACTGTAGCATTTATGTTTATTTACTCATTTATAGTTATTTATAATGTGTTCAATTGACACGCTGAATGAATTTCGTTACTGTAGACGATGCGTAAAAACGTTTTTGTGAATATATTTTATCGGAGGAAGGGGATGACCATTGAACAGCTAGCCCGCCACCCTTGTGTGCGGCACTGCAGTAAACTAATTATAAACATATTAATCTCCACTACTTTCATGAAGGCTATGATGTTGCAGTGTAGTTTACTGCACATAGAAATGAAGAAAGAAAATGTGATTTGACGTTTGTATTTCTGTCTAGAAGTAATGATGTTTGTATTTCTCTCTAGAAGGTTCTACCCTTGTAATCTTGATCCTAATAGTTCAGCGTGCTTTTTCGACAGATTCAAATCTCCAATTAAATAATTTAGTTCAGACTAAGTGATGAGGTGTAGCATCTTTCATTCCAGCTCAAAGTTGGAATTCTTCCTCACTAGAAATTGCTTCTTCTGGAGAATAATCTTTCTCCCTCGAGTGATCACTGTGACATAGGGACATGCATTGAGTCATCATGTTCTACTGGTCTAATTGCGGAAGTTACTTTTGAATATTTGTTAGTATGTTTTGACTTTGTGGATAGCATGGTGACGCTCGTTAAACATAAGTAACATTTCGTTACCGGATTCTCTGCATATCATGGCTACAGCCAGTTGCATCGAAGAATACGTAACCTGACCAAGTGGAATATGATAACCCGACCATTCAAAGAGTAGGCCTGGCGGGCAGCATTGCGCTTTGCTTTGCTTCGGAGAGACAAAGAGACAGAGCGATTGTATACTCAGTGCAACTGAAAACTGAAGCACTGACTTAGATCAAGGTCCGAAGACTTCTACGAATGAACCTCTTGTAATGACAACTTGCTGTAGACCTAGCTTTCTAGACAATCCGGCCACTGCCGGACTCGAACCCTGCAAGGACCGCCAGGTCAGAGGCACTGCAGTGACACTGATTGATACCCTGAGCCAACTAAGCCGGTTTTGCGTTATTGATTGATTGATTTTTTTCGTGTTTACGGGCGCGTCAACTGCTTTGGTCATTAGTCCCGTGAGTGTAGTGCATGTTTTTCCCAGGGAGATGGCGGTGATCTTTCCCCGCTGGATCCGGCGCCGACCTACCGTCAGCTAGTGGGGTTTCCCCTTAACCAGCACTCTCCCACTTGGACAAGGAAGAGGAAGGAAAGATCGCACCCGTTTGGTAGGGTACTGCTCCGGCATTCGCCTGGTGATGATCGGAGAAAACACGGAAAACTACCGATCAGAGCAGCCGGCCGCTAGAATTCTCCTCCAGACAGCGACTGAATTCGCCTGAATTCGACAACATCAGTGGATGCACTGAGCTACCGCTCCCTGTTTTTGCGTTATTGAAGTCACCATAACAAGAGAGAAGAATAAGAACTTAAGCAATGTATAAAATATTACTTCCATTGCTCTCGTTGGCCAAATTGCTTGTATAACATCCTCTACAGAGATTGAGAATAGCTGCAGTTGTCTAAAAATATTAATTGAAATAACTGTCAACGTTTTTAAGGAAACTGTTTCTTAAAGGCTGTGAAATTAGCAGAAGTGCACAGTAAATTAAATTAACGTTCTGTATTCGAGGTTTCTTACATTACTTTAGAATTAAGCTAGTGGTTCTACGGAATGGCACAGTATTTCTCGTAGCAAAGATTTCTAATTTCCTTGTTGGTGTGGTTACGATCTTGCCGTATCCTCTTGCTAGCTGCCATCTATCGTCGCCCAGAGTAATTTTCTTTTACGTTTTCTCAAATTGTTGGTCTCCTAATAGTACAACCGAAATATTACTTCAAGAATATTAAAGAACAGGAAAAACTCGTCCTAAATAGAAATTTTCATTGACAAAATTTGAAGCCATTTTTAAGAAAATGGCGATTGAACATTACTTGAAATTCGAAACTTGAAGATATTTTTCTCATGAATCTTTCGAGTTATCGAAAAACTTCCCCTAAATCATTTGAATCACTTCCTCTCACGAATGGAGTAAGATACACAGATCGAAGGAAATGTGCTTACTAACGGCGTGAGAGATAATTAAAACATATACTTTTGTGTAATTATTGAAAATACAAAAGAATACACCAAAACGAACTTTAGGTTCCGTAGTTTCGTATAGTATCCGTTGGAAAAGTTTGTCGAAAAAATTTGGAGCCATTTTTGAGAAAATGGCGTTTGTGTTTCTAAAAGTGCGGAAATTTGAGCTCATTTTAATAGAAAACTGTAGAGTTTATGAGAAACTTTATATGACAGTGTTTAAACCTCACGTACTCGTAAATATAATAATTTGACGAAAATGTCTCCAATGTAAATATTACCGCCGTGCGAGACAAGTAAAAAAAATACATTCTTATAATTTTTGAAAAACCAAAAGAATAGAGCAATATGACGTTTGTGTCATCGGATAGTACTACTCCTACCGAAAATTTAAAGAAAAAATTTGGAGTCATCTTTAAAAAAATCTTTTTGTAATATTTTAAAATTGCAAATATTTTATGCTCTACAGCACGAAATCTACTAACATTTTCAAAAAAATCTACATGACCTTAATGAAAGAACTATTTATGAACAAAATTTTTTATTTGAAGGAAAAATCTGTCTTCAAGTTTGTAGTTGTAGGAAAACGAGAAACAATTCAAACTTTTGCAATTTTCAAAAATTCAGAGTTCACCTATCACCAAATTCAGAGTGTCACCTTTCTAAGTGTATTTTTCTCTAATCTTACAAAAAATTTCAAGAAAATATTTGGAGCCTCTTTTGAGAAAGTCTTGAAAATTTCCGGGGGGGCTTCACGTAAAGTACCCCCAAAAATTAACTAAATGATTCTCAAAATCGGAAATCTTTAACTCAGGGCAGATCGACAACGGTTTATTTTGACAAGGGTTTGATCGGGGATGACATTTTGACAATGGATGGCATTTTGACAAGGGATCGACACGGGTTTGAAAAAATCGTACGAATAGTTTAGGCGCTAGTGTTGTACACACTGTGTACAACACTAGTGACAACAGACAGACAGAAGGACAGACAGAGAGACGGACGGACGGACATTTTGAAAAAAAAAACACTTTTCCGGTACCACGGGTCCCCAAAATGTGTATATCCGTTGAAATATCGAAATCGATTTTCCGCAGCATTACGTAACACTCTCTAAACTACGTGTCCGTATATACGTATGTATATGAGGAAGTAATAAAAGTGACACCAATTGCAGAACATTTTTAATTCAGAGAATGCTTAAAACATGGAAACAAGTAGTAGGGTATTGGGGTTCGGATCGGCTGCGTTAATTATTTTTCTCTTATGTGTTTTAGCGATTCTGTTGAAGCTTTGTGTTAAATATAGATTTCCTGGTCACGTAAAGAGTTATGGTGCCCATCAAACCATCAAATATACAGAAGATGTTGCATGCCTTGCTTACGAGAAGGAAAGAGTCTATTTCGTTCTTTGAAATATTCTCACTCCATTATTTTATCGGTTGTTATAATTTATCTTCTTATGCAATAGAAGCATTTAGTTTAAAATAAGGATAATAAACTTGTTTTAATAGTTATTGAAAACTATATTATTTTGGAAAGTCTTAAGAAATTCATGTACTATTTCAAGAACATGTTCTAGAGAATTTTAAAGATTGGAGATTTCTTCTTGTACTTTTTTCTTCTACTTTGGATCTTGTACGCAGTTTTCCAGCGCAGTGATATTCCATTTTTTGCATGTGATATTTCCTCTAATATTTTTCTCTTCCTTCCATTCCGCCTGTGTACATTTGGATCTCGAGCTCTTGTGTACTCTCTAGAAGAAAGCTCCGGAAGCTGGCTCTCAGAGTTAAACTTGCATCTGGTTCCGCTCTTGAGGTCGGAACATTCTTAGCAGGTTATTATAGCACAGTGGCTCAGCCTGCGTCAGTTGAAGTGCATCCCGGAGTGTTCGGCAGAGCAGCTCTTTGTAACCTCTCTTCTCCGAGTTCCAAACGAAAATAAAAGCCAAACAGCAGGACTGGGCCCCGACAACAGATGAAGGGGACATGCTGGATGTGCCTAACTTAGCATATTCAACGTTCCAAAGAACAGATTATCATAATCGAAATAAAATTGAGACTTTGTTCTGTCGTATTTGATTATTTTAGCAGAAATCTTTTTCGAAATAAACAAATACGACAAAACAACGCCTCAATTTCACTTCGATGATGCAAATGTCTTGAACTCCTCACCATTTTTTACCACCAGATTATCGTAAGTAATATCAGGAGAAGTGCTGTGATAACCGGTAAATTCACGACTAGTGAAGCGAGGAGAAAAAAAGAGAACTTTGATGGGTTGGATGTCTTCGTGCTAACCACACGTACCCCTTTAACCCATGGCCGCGAGACCGTGACGCTTCTGGTAAGCCATGGCCCGTCCGGACGGACAGACAGATTCAGTTGCTTTGGGAAGTATCCAAATGAAATACACCAGGGTTCAATAAACAATTTATTGACAGAATCAGGTACAGAGCTATAGTGCCGAATATCCAGGAGAATTGGTAGAGAGACGTAGCCGTGTTGCCGTAAAACCAGGAGATGTACCACAATATGCCGAGTCACCAAGTAGCCGAAAAAAGGAAGTCCGAAGTCGTTGCGCAGTTGTCGTCGTCTCTCTCACTTCACACAATAACCACCACTTAATCACCAGATCGTCGCTCTATCACAGCCACTCACTCGCTCACTCTCTGCCTCAGCTCCGCGCCGAGGCCGTTTTATAGCTGCCCCGGGCCGTAGGCCCGTTGACTTGCTGTGTAGTAGGGGCGGGGTAGAGTCTCACCCCGCTCGCTCAGGCGTGGCGGCCGCACTCAGCCGAGCACCACTGGCCCGCGCTGGTTGCTGAACACTGCCGCTAGGGGAGGTAACGCCCTACTGACGCCCTTCCGTGGCGGCACATTTAATTATGTGCGGCCGGTCACGACACTTTGTAAACAGCAAACTAATCCAGTGGTCTAATATAGTATACGTTTTTGGCCTATGGTCAGATTATTTCTCTTGATTTGACTGGGGGTGAAGTGAGGTTGTGGAAGTAGCTGTGCGAAGTGGGGGTGGAAGTGATGGTATGCACATGGGGTGGATGGGAATAGAGCTTGGTCAATAGCGACGCACGGCAACAGTAAGCCGGAGACGCGAGAGGGAATAGTGAGAGAGTCGGAGTCAAAGATAGCGTGAGTGGTTGAATGTTCTCATAACGTCAAACCGGAAGAAGAGATGGAAGTTTAAAGTGTGGTGCTGTTGGCCTGTTTAGCTTGGACAGCGATACATAAGGCAGTGGATACGGCGGCAGCTGAGAGATATTTAACGGGGTAGAGAACGCTTGAGTACAGAACGCGAGATGGGAAATAGTCTTGGAAACGGAGTGACGAGTGGCAGACAACGAGATGGACGGAGAGTCATGGCAGGGGCGGCTGGCATATGCGCGACGAAGGGTTTAGGGTAGCCGTTGGGGATGAAGATGAGTGCGAAGTTGATGACGAGTTTGAGTATGAATGCAAGTGCAAGTGAGCGCGAGTGTGAAAGTCAGTCGAAAACTCAAGGTGAGAGTGTGGATGAGGGTGAGGGATAGTGGGTGGGTGAGAGTGAGAGAGAGTATGTGAGTGTGTGAGGGTGAGAGCGTGTGCATGAACGTGTGCGTACGCTCCTGCCTTGTTGAGTGCGAGCGTAAGAGCGAGAGGCAGGCGCAGGCGGGTCTGGTGGCGAGGGAGAGCGAGGTGGCTGTAGCGTGGCGAGGTCTGGGGCTGCTCCGGGGCGCCTTCCGCGAGGCGAGGTCGGCGGCGTGCGGGTCGCGTCCGGCTTCATTAGCGGCGCGTGGGGCGGCTGAAATGCGAGCTTCGCCGGGGGCGGCGCCAGGCGGGGGGCGGGGGAGCGGCGGCAACAGACGCGGCAGAGGACGGGCGGATGGGGGAAGTCCAAGTGAATAGACCGAAAGGGTTTTTTTCGAGTCCCGACAGGGGCACAATTTTCACACTTCCTTATCAGCTAGGTCGAATTCAGTCGCTGTTTGGAGAAGAATTCTAGCGGTCGGATGGTCTGATCAGTAGTTTTCTGTGGTTTCTCCGATCAACACCAGGCGAATGCTGGATCAGTAACCTAGCAAACGGACCGCGGGCGATATTTTCTTCCTCTTCCTTTTTCTATCCTGAACCCTTACACACACTTACACTAACAGATACTACTCTACCACATATGCCGGGGGACCAGTCGGGAGCTTGGACCTTGTCCCGGCAGGGCAGTGCCCCCCTGGTGGGAGATACCTCGTTGGGGAAACACCGGTAGTCGACGCTAGATCGGCGCCGGAATTGCCATCCAGCGGAGGAAGATAACAGCCGCCTCCCGGTGAAAACACATGTATTATACTTGCGGGACTAATGATCTCAGTAGTTGACATGCCCGGAATCACTAACAACGTACTGAATGAGTTTAAAGGAGAAAAGTAATGAGAGGTATAACTGATCGAAAGAGAGCGCAAAAGGCCTGAAAGAAGTCTGTCATCCTCTATTGGGCGAAACAAGATATCAGATAAAATCCTTCATTCACTTCTTGATCTCAAATTTAGTGAATTTGGCATTAGCTCTTAGGTTCATAAATATATTACACAGTTTTTTGTGGTCTAACTTGAACGTTGTATCTCCGACCAGTTGCTGGATTCATTTTAAATCTAAATAATATTTTGCTAAAGATCCCTAGCTCTTCATTCATCCATGAGTTATTACAATAAAAATGTGGGATGAAAATTGCCATTTGAAAAACAATGATCACAAATAAAAAAACACACTACAAAACTTCATAGTTAACATAGCACTTATATTCCGTAGATTTGCAATGCCACTATTAAAATCTACATTTTTGGCAAGGTGTCATCTCTTCAAAAATTCATTTACGTCCCACAAAATGATTCAGAAAACGTGATAACAAAATAAATTCTCCAACAGTTACTTATCATGACATGACTTTGAATGGCGGCGTCGGTCACCCGTGACGAAATGTGACGACGTATCCGGCGACGGAACGGTGGCCGCGTAACAACACCCGCGATGTGGCGTGTCGCTTTGGTCCCGGTGTCGAAGCCCGAAACTGCTCCCTACCAAAGTCGCCGGTTCCGTCCATTGGCTCACCGGCAGGCGGTACCCTCGGCTCACCTTCGATGGCAGCACCTGCCACCCTTGGCCCTTAGCCCGTCCTCCATGGTTATTCACACGATGTTTTAACTTTGATTGACAGTTCACCCGTTAGAAAAACCTCCTCACTCACGCCGATGCTTTTGGGGTATTTTTGAGTTTCAATAACCCAGTAGAGCTGGGGGCTGACTTGATTGCGAGTCTGTGGAATGCGCTCAGAAGCATGCGTTCTTGGATTGCGAGTCTGAGGGATGCGTTCTTGGTAGCTCCCGTCAACCCACCCCCCGCCTCGTCCGTAATTGTTAGCTGTCTCAAGTACTGTATACTGCTCCAAGTGTCCATAAGCAAAAATTAAAATAGCAAACGAGAATAAGTAAAACAAATAATTCAATAATACCCCACTCTCCGCACGCAAACAAGTCAGCTCCCAAAGTCAGCTCCCTGTGAGCATCGGCACCGTTTCCATCGACTCTTTCAGTTCTTGGATCAGTTGCTCTACACAATCGTCACTGTTACAAGCTTTTACGTTTGTAATGTCTGTCCGCACTCTCTGTCCCACCACACCCATACACTTCGCCGCCTTGCGTTCGTCTAACAGTTTTCGCTGCTTTATTCTACTTCCCCTCCTAGGTGAAATTGCGCATCATGATAAGGCCGCTTATCGGAGCTCCGTGAACTCACAGAACGACAAATATTCTAGGCGCGAGGTTTCTGAACACAAGCCCAGTACGAAAGGCACTTACGGTCATCCACACGTAGCCGTGACGTCATTATATATTAGGACGAATGCGGATGCCCACGTTCGTCCCACACGCCCACGCAACATGCAGACGACGGCTGCAGACGCGGTGAGCGTGCGCGGCGCCATTCAAAAGGGGCGCGTCTTCAAGACTGTTGCGCACAATGCCCGCGGCACGGCGCGAGCCAGATGACGAATCAGCGGTTAGACTGAAGAGAGGGAGATGACGTGCCGCTACCCCTACGAGGAGGGCGGACACATAAAGACGGTGGGCGACTGAACACTCCTTCATCTGGTTCCGATCGCCGTTCGAGCAGCAACTTCGACCTAAAAATTCAGCGAGAGATTAAGTAGGAGAATTTGGACGTCAGTGAGACGTATAGAAAGTCACGAAATTATTAGAATTTGGCAGAGGAGAATTTGTCGTCTGTCGAGGACGGGAGCAAGCGATACGAATTGAATAGTTAAAAATGATACAGTGGTCAGCAAAGAAGGGACGGTAATTTGCACGGTAAAGACGCAGTTACTTTCGATTAGAGGCGCTCAGTAGACTGTGACATGTAGTGCGACGCGTACGCTCGCAGTAAGATAATACACAATTATTCAAACAGTTGCGACGTGCATGGGACATTCGCACGCGGGCGTGAAGGAGAGGACGGGGCAAGAAAGAAGAGACGTGAGGCGCCGTGAGAGGAATAAAGATGCAGACGTGGACGTGAGGTGCCGTGAGAGGAAGAGGGTAGGAGACGGGAGTGGCGAAGGCGCCTAGGAATTGTCAGATGAGGACGTCAGTTGAAACGGCACGCACCGCAGCCGAGAGCAGCTGCCAGCAACAAGGCCCTTCGAACGCCAACGCACAACCACTTTAAAAGGGAACATTGGTAGGGAGAGATAAAATAGCACACGTAGTTAGCAGAGAAACTAAAAATGTCTGCCATTTTAAGTAATTTGCCAATAGAATTTTTACAAAATTGTGTTTGGCTTATGTTATTCACAGTGACGATAAAGTATTTGAGAGTATTATGTAATTCTTCACAAGTTGATGTTAAATTTATTTTGAGACTAAATGTCACAAATCTGAACCCGGCGTCACTGGGCAGGTTAAACAAAAATTGGAGTAAATTCCAGGTGTAAACTGATCGACGGGAGTTCCCAGGTTAAGTATGCGACAGAAATGAATGAAGGTTTCATGCATTAAAACATAAAGGTACCATTGAATCTTGTTGTCCTGTGTATTTCTTTGTGTGTTCATTGTAACCATTTAAAAGGGTTTCAGAATATTAAACTCAGTTTAATTGATTTATGTGTACTTGTTTGGATTTCCTCTCCACACTCAAAAACAGCCCACTGCCCTGAGGTATCACAAAGCTCGCAAAAGCATGATATATGCGAATTCCCAACAGGCGTCTAGGAATTGCTGAGCGGGGATGTTCGTCAGATTAATTGGCGCCCAACGTGGGGCGCCAACCTATCGCACCTTTATCTTAAATGCATGAAAACTTCATTCATTTCTTTCGCATATTTAACCTGTGAATTCCCGTCGATCCTGTCTTCTTAACCTCCGTCACTTGTTCTAAATGTCTCCTTGTAATTGATACCAAAACAATACACCCTTGTCAATAAAAACTATTTTTATTTAACATTACTACCTACCAGAGAGGTACACTCGTGTAATTCAATCGCGTAGATTATTAAGTAAATAGTTTCCCATACAGCTGCAGATTCTACAGGCTCTGAACAGGTGGGGCAGAATCAACAAGCGTCGAATCAGGAAAACTGTAATAGAATGTTCTCATTCTGTATATTAGGGCGTGAGAAAGGTGTCTTTGTGGCCGTTGGCCTCCAACTTTTAGATTTTAAGGACCTAAAACGCTTCGTTTAGGACTTATTTAATGTTTGAAAAATACGGCCGAGTGTAGCGGGTTGTATTTGACTTGAATATTTAGGTGCATTTTTTAAACAAACCCTATTTTTAAAGTCAAATTGCAATTCGTCACGCCTCCGTAAAATTCACTTTCTTTAGAGACCGCATTTATAAAGATATGTTGCGTGTGAGAGCCGCAAAAGGTATGTTAACTACTGAAACAATATAGGAGACGATGCGATGACGACAAACAAGAATGTCACCACAAATTTAATTCATATTTGATACTCTAAACTAGAAGTTATATTTAATCTGCATCTTACAAATGGTGTTTTCATGGGAAATAAATAATTAATTAAATATATCGTTATACTAGTTATTTCTTTTAAAAATAATTGAGTGGTAATTCACGGTTATCATATCGCCCAATCACTATAATATGTTGTCAATCACTGTACAAAATGACAAGTTTTTATTAACAAAAATAAGTAATGACGCAAGGTTCATTCTCCGATAGAAATTACGGTTGGGATAAGTAAAAGGATCATTAGACAGTAGAAAGTTCGCAGCAAATATTCAAAACTTTTGTTTTCAAATGAGTTAATGCTGTCACAACTCTTTAAGTGGCCAATCACTGTACCGTTAACCTTATGACATTCGCTTGCTCACTTCATTTTTGCAAAAAGTTTTAAAAATTTTCAAACTGGTAGTTTAGGGTGATTTATTAGTTTTACTATAATTTTTGTTAATGTTAGTAAAGATGCGTTTGAGGCGCTAATGGAAATATTAATATTCTCCCAAGTGCTCTGCAGATGCCGGGTTCTATTTTCGAGCGATCACTGACTACACCAAACGCGCGCGGCCGAAAGTAATGCGAGCGGAGTCGACAATTGAGAATCGGAGCAAGGCGGATGAATATCTTTGGTTTGTGTACATCAGCTTTTTTCTAAGGGCGTACGAAGAATAATATATCTCAAGATAAATTTAGATTATTTAATTGCATGACTCAATTACTTATCATTCGCAGAATTTAAAATGATTTATAGGGATTAAAGTTAATTAGTCATTTCGGATACTTCAATAATAAAAATACAAATCTAATAAATTAAGTATTTGTTAATATTAATTTATTAATTAAATAAATGAATTTGTTAATAAAATAAAATTTGATACCGGACCACACTTTTTATTTATTTAAAAATGTATTTGTATCATAGTATCGAAAATCATTTTTTTTCGAAGTTGATTTCGCAGTGGAAGACTTCGATGTGATGTTTCCATAATCTTATTAAAAGCCATTAATAAAAAAATAAATTTAGAGACAATAGTTTTTGTTTTGTCTCTAAAAATGCTTTGAAAATACGCTGGAAATGCGTCTTTTACTGGAGACGCTTTTCTTCGCTGGCCCAGTTTCCTCGGGCGTACAAAAGCCCTCTGAACCTCGAGGGAGAAGACGCAGTTATTTCCAGCGGAGCCTGTGCTGGATGATCTTCATTTCCGCCGTTGGCAGTAGTGTCGCGTCCGGCAGTTGACCTCGCGCTTTCTCACTGCCTCTGGAAACCGACAAAAGCAGACCTTCAACCAGATCTCTCCACCAATTCCATGTGCCCGCCGTCTTGTACAACGGATCTGCCCGCAGTAGAGAAAGCAGAAAAACCAATAGAGCCAACCGCTGGCTGCCGGAGGCGTTCTAAGGGATTTTTAAACTTAGAAATACAGGGACAAGAAGATATTGGCTGAATTCTGCGAATATTATGTTTCGTGAGCCCGTGATACCGAAAAATCAAATGATGGCAAAACGTCTGTCTGTCCGTCCGTTTGTGAACAATGCTAGTGGATAAATCATTCAGCCAATTTTCTCCGAAATTGATATTCCCCAATTGATTTGGCTGATTTTCTGGCACCTTGAATTCTAGGTTTGGAAAGTACTTTTCATGAAGCCCCAGGTATATTATCAAAATTTTGTAGTGTAGTTATTATGCTCCTTAAAAACCCTAATTTTTCTAAAATTGTAGAAGTTCAAAATGTTTGGTACAAATACGTGAATATACCGATGTCTTAGGCGGATCACGAAGTCACGCCGTACAGCAGAATACTACAATTGACTTTGCTCCTTGGGAAAAACGTCCTTGGCGAAAAGCTCCTTTGCCCTGGGATTGAGGAAAACCTCGCTAGTCGACGGTAGGTCGGCGTCGAATCTCGCCATACAGCGGGGAAGATCACCGCCATCTCCCTAAGGAAAACATACACTACACCTACGGGACTAATGACCCCAGCAGTTGACGCGCGCGGAATCACAAACACTCAATTTTAAAATGAAAAAGATTTAAGTAATGCTTAGCACACAAACAACTTAATTCTTAAGATTGCTGTGAAATACCAAAACTCTTTCAATCTATCTTCCAATCTTTAATAATGCGAACAAGTTTTCAAATGAATAAAATACTTAGGTATACGAGCGGAGACTGGGTTTTGCGCAGTGCGATGTTTGTCCGTCACCGCATTGTCGTAATGCAGGGTAGTGAACTTAATCATTAAAGTGCTTTCTTATAAAAGTGAATTGATAATTTTGCGGTGGATAGATTCAAGGTTGTTTATTGTGAACGTAAAGGCCGAAGGCCGGAGCCTCACCGTGACTTCGATCCGGGCGAGCGAAGTGAGAAAACTTGCCTTTGAAAGTAATTTGGAATTACAATGTGGCGGGAACAAAGCATATGCGAATATGGGGTATGGGCGTTAATGATCCCCATCCATTCTTGTTTCGTATTTCTTCTACTTAGATTGGCAGTATGATTACGAATGACGTCAGCAAACGAATGCACATCACACTCAGTTCGTAACCAAGTCTGCGCTAGTATTCCCAAATACTTTGAGTAAGAAAATATAAATATATATTATATATGGTGTGCGGATGTGCTAGGATCAAATTAAAGTATACGTTTCAAATAGACGAAAAATAGTCATATATTACTTATTGAAACATGTTTTGGTTGTATCATTTGGGTTTTGTAAGGTTTGTTTCTCGTAATCCTAATGCTGCTTTATTTTGACCTTCAAGTCACAGTACCATAAAAGTTCTCATTACATATTTTTATTGATGCATAAATAAGTCTTTGTATAGAGGGACAAAAGAACTTAAAAGTAGTAATTGACTTGAGAAATACCCACTCCACTCCTCATGAACGGACACAACTCGCCTGTCAGCTCCTGCCAGGGAACTATTTACCTATAAAATGGCGCAGGGTGAACCCTTCAATTTGTAACGTTACACTGCCGCTACATGTGTATCTAGGTAATACTCTTCAATATCTTTGGTGTTTACCAGTTCTAAAAAGAACGCTACAACAAAATTGTGTCAGAAGTGACTAGTTTTTTCTCCAATATATATATATATATATATATATATATATATATATATATACATGTTATATTCACTCTCATACCTGTCTTTACATTTCGTAGGAAATAGTTTTCATGACTTCAGCTTCTTCTGATCTTTTATCTGCAATATGAAGGCCCACTAAAATAGATATTTGACATCTATTGACGTCATCAAACACGTATCAACATGTAAGATGTGGTTGAATATCTCAAAATGTAAATTATTCTTAAATGGAAACGAACAAATATTGAACGTAACATGTGTATAAGAAGGTACATTGTACTCGTGGTATAATTGCAACCGCTCCTATCGTTGCTCGTTTTCTTGAACGTACAGCAGCAATTACCTCCTCTTTATACTTTCATTTTGTTAATTACTATAATATTCTGAAGATTATTCAATTCAATTGAATAATGGGTACTAATAATTTATTATCGTGTTTGACAGCCGTGTTTTGGGCAAACCTATATGGCGGACTGGCTTCACTTGCGGAACATGTCAGAGGTTGGTAATGCCGCTTCTATGTTCCATAGTTCCATGATTAATCCCATTAGTCTCGGAATTAATTTCGCTCCACGTTGCCCACACTCTTTGTCAAAACGCTCGTGCGTGCAGCAGCCCCGTTAATATTAGCTTCATACACCCCATCATCCTCTCTCTGTCGCTTATTCCGGCCTTTGCCTACGACTTAACTGGCATATCATAGCTAAACATGGGTTTAGAAGAAGATTAGAACTGTCGAAAGTCATGAATACGCCTTGAGCCAGAATCACACAATGTTTTAACGATCTCGTCTAAATTAATACCTAGCATTCAGAAATTTTAGAGCGTGGTTATATGGCCGTTAGGATGTATATTCCCTCTGAGTGTTACAATAATCACAATATGAGATATTTTAGTAAAGAAAAACAAGCAAAGTTTGACTAACCAATTTGGGGGTAGTTAATTTATAATAATGAGTTGCTCATAACGGGAGATTACCTTGTTTAATCTCCTTTGATTGTCTTAAGATAAACTTCATGAAACTGTGATCGGTGATGTAAACATCAGTATTACTCTACTTTTATTGATTAATTAGTGATTCCGGGAGCCTCAACAGCTAAGGCCATTAGTCCCGTAAGTGTAGTGGATGTTTTTATAACTGGAGGTGGCGATGATCTTCCGCCGCTGGATGGCGATATCTGGCGCCTATCTACGTCGGTTTGCAGCGATTTTCCCCAACCAGGTGTCTCCCATCAGCTTGACAACACCCCAGCCGTGGCAAGCGGTACGCCCCCGATTGGTCTCCAGACATGTGGGCTAGTGTAGTGCATGTAAGTGTGTGTGTGTGTAAGGGGTGAGAAAAGGACAAGAAAGAGGTAGGGAAGATCGCGCGCGGCCCGCTTGTTAGTGTTCTGCTCCAGCAATCGCCTGGTGTTGATCGGAAACTACGAAAAACTACAGATCGGAACAGCCGGCCGCTAGAATTCTCCTCTAGACAGTGCCTGAATTTGTCCTAGTTGACAAGGTAGTGTCGGAAATCCTGCCACTGTAATGTAACTCTAGGACCTCCCGGTCAGAGGCGCTGCAGTGACATGCGTTGATGCCCTAAGGCACCTCTCCCGGTGGGGAGCAAGCAGTGAAAGGTGTTAGAGGTAAGGGAAAGAGGGAAAATCACACAAAGGTGGGTAAAAAGAAGGAAAGAGGAGGGGAAGAAGTAACAATTGATGGTTGGTTGGTGGTTAGTGATTCCGGGTGCATCAACTACTGAGGTCATTAGTCCCGTAAGTGTAGTTCTTCTGTTTTTCATTGGGCGGTGGCGGTGATCTTCCCCGCTGGATGGCGAGATCCGGCGCCGACCTACTGCCGACTAGTGGGGTTTTCCCCAATTTGGTGTCTCCCACAAGAAACGGGGCACCACCGTTAGAAGTGATCACATTGTGTACACTATGTGAACAAATGGGTTCACACTAAGTGTTCAGGAGATGATCTACCTGCTGTACTACTGCTCATCTACTGCTCTCTATCTGCTGTGCAAGACCAACCGCATGTTTTTAAGTGGACAGAAGCAGTGCACCACATAAAAACCCTGTAGTTCTCAGTTGTTATACAGTTCACTGCAACATACATTTTCGGCCGGGGGTACCAATATACCCCGCCGACGTACATGTACTCAGTTCTTCGGATGGAAGTTTAGCTGGCTCAAGTCTTTGTCGGGGATTATTATTTGTCACAATTCTCTGTTGCCGCAAAAAAATTGAGGTTTCAGAAAATTTATCGAAAACAATTTGTCGCAATCCTAATCACAAATACAATTAATCAAGGTAAACTAGTTGTGCTAAACAGCACATACTTTCTCACTACAATACTAACTTTTCCGTTACATTATTTTGCTACATGAATAAGCAAAAGTGTTTTAAACCAGTAAAAATAATTTTCCGCGCCCGGTTATGCCTTCACAGTTGCCATCTTTTTCTGCCAAAAGGACCGTTTTCACATTTTGTCAATTTTGCGGCTGCCTAATGCTAGAACTTCAACAGTAAGCTCTAATGACGAGTGCGAAAGAGCCAGTCCTCGTGATCGAGGTAGTTAAATGTCGGGTGCATGTTAAGTGCTTCAGAAGAAAGGACCGCTGGTTCGAGCCTCGCTCAAAGTTAATTGTTTGTCACAATACTGGGTTGTGAAGAAAACTATTGAGATTTTCAGAAAATTTATTGAAAATCATTTAAAGAAATTCAACTTACATATACAATCAATAAGATAGATAAACTGCAAGTGTCTGTAGGTGATTTTCGTATTTTGAACTTTTAAACAAGTTTTCAACTCTCTTATTCGATTCGTAAAACGCATGTCTCGTCAAATTAATTGTTGTCTTTCTATGCATCTGTATGAACCGATTTAAGTGAACTAATCAATCTATCAAAATGAAATTATTTTTTGGGGACCGAAATTTCGCTGTTTTTCGCGCAGCATTACAGAGCTTTCTCTCTAATTCGTAGCGAGAAAATAAAACAAACACGCGCCAGGCAAGTGATGAGATAATTCACCGATTTAGGGGTTGAAATATAGCAGTTAAGTCGGAAAATGAAGAGTGGACGATATAAAATATACGCCGATGATACGGACAAATGAAGAAAGAGCGAAAGATTGGATTTGGGATATAGAGATTGAATGTTAAGGGATGAGATGAAAGGAAGAGGCATCTGCAAAAGGACATAGGGCGAAGACGTAGGGCGAGGACGTAGAGGGAAAGATGTGAAGGAAAGGGAGGAAGCAAGAGGAGAATAAATGTAAGAAGAGAAAGAGATAGAACAGAAAGAAGGGGCTGAAAATAAAGAGGAAGATAGGAGAGCTAGGGAAAGAGGAGATTAGGAAGGAAGTATAAAGACTGAGATAGAAATAATAAAAAGATGGAATAATGTAGAGCAGAAGCATTGATTGATTGTTAGTAATTCCAAGCACGTCAACCACTGAGGTCATTAGTCCCGTATATGTAGTGCATGATTTTCCATTGGGGTGCCGGTGATCTTCCCCCGTTGGATGGCGCGATCCCGCGCCAAACTACCGTCGACTAGCAGGGTTTCCCTCAACCATGACTCTCCCACTAGCGGGGCACCTCCCTAGCCGGGACAAGCTCCTTAAGTTCCGGACTGGTCTCCCGGCATGTGTGGTAGTGTAGTGCATGTTAGTGTTAAGTGTGTGGGTGTAAGGAGAGAGGATAGGACAAGGGAGAGGAAGGAAAGATCGCGCGCTATCCATGGCTCGTTTGTAAGGGTACTGCTCCGGCATTCGCCTGGTGTTGATCGGAGAAACCACGAAAAACTACCAATCAGATCAGCCGGCGGCTAGAATTCTCCTCCAGACAGCGACTGAATTCGACCTAGCAGACAAGCTATCGTCGAAAATTCTGCCACCGTCAGGACTCAAACCTAGGACCTCCCGGTTAGAGGCCCTACAGTGATGCACTGAGCCACGTCTCTCGGTAGAGCAGAAGGTCGACGCTGAGGGAAGAAAAAAGTGTTCAGATGAATAGAAAAAATAATGGGCGAGTGCGAACGAAAGAAGAACCTCCGCGGCGGAGGGACTGCGCCTGCCATCTCTCTCCCACGGCCGCGCGCCCATCGCCACCATCGCCGCCGCCGCCGCCGACAAGTGTTTGCGCTGCGGAGATGAAAAGGAAACACTCGTCGCTGAATCCAAATTGCGAGGACGATTCCTCTAAATAAAACGCGACGGCCTCCAGGGTGCGGGGCGGGCGGTGAAGTGCGGAGCGGGGCGGGGCGGGGCGGGGCGGGGCGGGGCGGGGCGGAGCTGCGATGGGCTGCCGGCGTGTGGGGGTGGCGCAGGGGAGGGGACGGAGCAGCGGGGGTTGGCGTGGCGTGGCGGGGCGGGGCGCGGCGCTCCACAGCGAGGGAGAGAGCGGAGGATGCCCAGAGCGCGGCGGTGGCCACGGAGCGGTGATTTGTGGCTCTTAGGGCGAGTCAAGGAAAGAAATGAGAGCCTCGCACAAGCGCTAGCAGCAGAGAGGCCAAAACTAAGCATGACATGCAACGCTACTAAATTAAAGCGGGGTTGTATTTTGCGACGTCACCGCATAAATGTTAATGCACAATATTTATATCGTTAATATTAGTAGCCGGCCAGAATTTTTACTCTTTCGTATACGTACATAGAGAAATACGGAGAAATATACGTAGTATAGAGAAAGTTATACAATGTTGCGGAAAATCGATTCCGAGATTTCAACGGAAATACACCTTCTGGGGAATACCCCTGATACCGAAAAAGTGTTTTTTCAAAACGTTTGTCTGTCTGTCTGTTTCGTCCGTTTCTGAACACTACTAGCGCCTAAACCATATGTAGAATGTTTTCTTGAAAATTGATATTCCCCGGTGGATCTGGCTCGACTCCAAGCGATGCGATTTTGAAAAACATTCTTTAAAATTTGAGGATACTTTACATTTAGCCCTTGGTACATCTTCAAAGTTTTCTCAACAGTAGCTCCAATTTTTTCTTTAACTTTCTTGTAAGAATTGATTTAAAAACACTTATAAACATGGCATAAAATAGTGTTGTTCCATACGTGGCATAGGTTCCATTTTCACTGTTATCTCTGAAGTTTTAAAAATTACAAATTTTTAAATTTTCTTCCTACAACTACAATACTGAATATAGAGTTTCTTCCTTTAAATGAAATTTGTTTTACATACTTATTCTTTCAATAAGGTCAATGACATTTTTAAAAAGCTTTTGGTAGTTTTCGCGTAATATTGCCTGGAATACGTGTAGTTTTAAAAAATAACAAAAATAAAATTTAGACAAAAACTGCTAAAATTTTTTCTTTAAGCTTTTAGTAAAGATAGTGCTAAATATATTCTATTATGACAAACGCAATTTTCTTCTATTTATTTGTTTTTGCAGAAATTACAAAAAAATAATTTTTTGACTTCTCTTACGTCGTTAATATTTCCTTTACGGTGATTTGTTATTGCATTTATAAATACATGTGTTTTAAATGCTCTCGTATAAAGTTTCTCGAAAACTCAAACTTTTCAGAGAAAACGAACCCAAAATTCCTTATTTTCAGAAACGCTCGAACGCGATTTTCTCAAAACCGACTTCAACTTTTTCCAAACATTTTGAACTGATAGTTCTGTTCATTCTGTTTAAGATTACATGAAATTAATTTTTCTGTATTGTTTTGTTTTTTTCAAAAATTACAGATATGTAATTTTTTTAATATCTCTCATGCCGTTATGCACATTTCTAGTAATTTTTTTTACATTATTGCATTTGAGAATTATTGTACTTCAATTCCCTTCAAATGAAGGTTTTCGAAAACACAAAAGATACCTATAAAGCTTCAAATTTTGCATTTACTCTAGAGTCTAAACGTATTTTTCTTAAAAAGACGAAATTTTTCAACGAAAATTTCCATGTAGGACGAGGTTTAACTATTCTCTATTAATTTGAAAATAAGATGGAGGATAAGATCTAATGAAGAAATAAACAATATACTTGAAGATCAAGATATAAATAGATTCATAAAATCTCGCAGAATTTCTTGGTTGGGACACGTGCAGAGAATGGAAATGGAAAGAATGCCTAAACATATACATAAAAATAACATTCTGGGCGTACGAAAACGTGGCAGGCCCAGAAAAAGTTGGTTCCAGGATGTTGTGGATGACCTGAAAATAATGAAAGTCACTGGATGGTGGGAGAAGGCCGAAAGAAGAGAGGAATGGAGGCAGATCGTGAAGGCCGCCTTCGCCCACGTCGGGCTGTAGTGCTTTGGAAGAAGAAGAAGAATTTGAAAGTAATATGTCTAATTTACCATTGAACTGAAAAATTGAAAAAAAAATCAAAAACTATATTTTGGGCGGCAATATATTGCAGCTGGCATCAGGATAAGGCAAGACTGTATAACTAGCCCACAACAAGAAGATAAGAAAAGTTTACTACAAGATATTCTGTTCCATTCTGTTGCACCACTAGTATGTAGATGATATACAGCGATGAGTCATGTATCATATAACGCTTTTGCTAATAACGTGCGCCAGGAATGCCTCTTCGCACTGAGGCAAATCAAGGGCTCCGTTACATATTACATTTATGTTCCTAGCAATTAGAACACTGGGAGGGAACCGGAAAAAGGGAGAAATACGTCTGATGTCTGTACAAAGAGCTACATATGTATATATTGTGAGTTTCATTACAAGTTTCCGCAAGAACATCTTAGCGCACAAGTAAAGCTTCGTAGCGTTGAGACCAAAAAAGGCAAAGTTCATAAAACTGTTTTTACTGGCAGTTTTTTATGCATAGAGTATACCATAGACGGTCATAGTTTACAAAATAGCTTTGAGATATGCCAGGGACGTGTCACATCAGAAAAAGTCTAGAAGAAGACCCAAAAATGAATGCCATGGTCGAAAACAATGTCCAAAGAAAATTCCTTTATCCCAAAGCGTTGTCGTCTCTCAGATCACAATACACTACTTCACACTTCGCCGAGAAAACTCGAACTGCCGGCTCCTCCCGACGGGGGCCGCTTTATACCCCTCCGGTCTGAAGGTTCGCCGACTAGCTTGGCCGTAGGGGCAGTGGCGCACCTGGTCACGCCGACTGAAGCGTGAAGTCTGCCCTGGTGCCCACTCTGTCGACCTCTTTCGGGCGGTGACTGGTGCGCCGCCGTCTCGCCGATGCGCCCTAGTGGCGGTCCTTATGAAGGATCGCGGGCGACCACTACGGAGGTGGAACCGTGCTCTTTCTGCATTTCGTCCGCAGAGGTAGAAAAGGTTGAAAATCGGAGAATTGCAAAGGCGTTCGCACAAACGGCCGTGTCATGCCCCCCTACCAATCATCAGATCGAAACTTCTAGAACAGGCTTGTCAAGGTCGCGGGCAAGGTAACACGCTTTCTAGAGTTCGCGGGCACTGCGTACAGAGAAATTGCCGCGATATTTAAAACTAAGGGTTGTACAAATGCTACGGAATGCAACTTTGCTGGATACCTAGTCAATGACAGTCTGGAAGAAGTTACTTGACATTTACGGTCACAAATTTGGCTTAATTAATTCCCATTTTCTCTTTAAGGTAAATAAATGATCCATTAAAATTAAACAATATATTACTCAGATTTCAAATTCTCAATTGAGAGTAAAATTGAAAAAAAATCAGTATCTTGATTTTCTAATTCTGTTTACTTAAGAGTATTGTAATAGTATGAAATTTTCTACGTTCAGGTTAGAAGCACTGCCCGTCCGTATGCAATAATTGTAAACTTATAGAGGCTAGTTAATGTATTTCACATTATTGCAAATTACAAAAAAACTGAATGATTTAATAACATAACACAAAACGAAAACAAATAAAGAATTTGCCATTGAAACATATTCCGGTTACTTAGCAAATATGTTTACAGGAGGGAGAATTTAGTAAGAAAATAAACATGAAATATTAAAACGCGGTGAAGAATTTAAACACAATACAGTTCACGGTTATTTGGTAGAAAAATCTGACAAACATATTTTCGTATGAAGTGACTATTCGCCGCCTCGCGCCGCTCCAGCTTGCGCATGTACACATCTTTTTGGATTTTAAAGGGAAATGAGTGCAGAGTCCGGGGAAGTTGTCCCTGCCCGTAGGAGCGCCGGGCCCCTAGGGGGGCAAGTAGCTCTTGCTGGCGCGGTTTGACGTGCCTATTATAGAAGCTCGTGAATCCTTGGGCATATCTGTTTCCTCTCACTTAATGGATTAACGCATTTTCACGGCAGCAAAAGGTCAGTTAAATTCCGATTCTTATCGATCTCCGATGTGGATAGAGGTGTATCTGCACGACATTTAACGACTTTAGTCTTTGTGCAAATGGAAGTCCTATTTTGTAGGCAATTCTATCATTAGCACTGCTGTGCTGTCAATATAATGTGTATTTCAATTACACTGTAATCATAGAGAACACAAGCTGTAAATTATCTTGTAATTTGCGTAATAAACTATAACGTTACAAATTGGGCCTATTCACTGCGGCATGAACAGGAACTGTATCGCGCTGTAACACAGTGATTGTGAACGAAATTTGGCTTTCTGCGAAAGCAGAAATTTCATACGTGTTTAAATGCATGTAATGATCACCATTGTGATCTTCATCCCCTTGTGTGGGTAATGTCGACCAGTGAGCCAAACTTCAGAAGCACCGACTTTTAAAGCCTCATTATTTACTACAGAAAGTGTATGTGTCTCTCTTTTGCAGATGCTAGTGCATTTGAAGTGAATAAATAGTATATGTTCTAATCATATTTGTGCATATACACAGGATTCCTTGACTCACACCCCATTCAATTAACCCTACTGAATTTAATCCCGTAGAACTCTCTTAGAGTTCTGGAAATTGTGTATAATCTCATTATACAGTCCACGTTCAATTCATTCATACACCCAGCCAGACAATATTTTTATACAGTATTAGTCATATTTATTTAACAATATATTAAACATAATTTCACTAGTGGTGCTAGAGGATGGCACAGAATTTCTCCTATTAAAGTTTTCTAATTTCTCTGGTGGTGATTGGCGGTCTTGCCCCATCTTCTTGCCAGCTGTCATCTATTGCCGCCCAAAGTACTGTTTTTAAAAATTTTCTCAACTTTTAGGTTTCTTAATAGTATAACCGAAATATTTCTTCAACAATATTAATGGAGAGTAAAACCTTGTCCTCAATAGCAATTTTCATAAAAAATTTAGAAACGTTTTTAAGAAATTTGAGCACATTTTTGCAGAAAAATGTTGAGTTTTCGAGAAACTTTAAAGATCATGAACTTATATATACAACAGTGTGAACAAATTGCAGCTAATGTAAATATTAATCTGAGAGACAAGTGAAAAATTTACATTTTTTAATGAAAAAAAAACACAAAATAAGCAAATTGGCGTTTATGTCATCTTATAGAGTGCATTTACCACTATTCTTACTTAAAGTTTGGAGGAAGAAATTGGCCATTTTTGAGAAAATCTTGTGTTTGTAATGTTTTAAAATTGCACATATTTCACGCAATGTTGCTAGAAAAATACTAAAACTGCCAAAATAACGTACGTTACCTTATTGAAAGAACTGATTACGTACAACAAATATGATATGAAGGAAAAAATCTCAATCTTTAATTTTGTAGTTGTAGGAAGACGCCGAAAATAATTCAAAATTTCGAAATTTTCGAAAATTCAGAGTTAACCCTGAAAGGCGGACGAATGGCACCTTTATAAATGTATATTACTCTATTCTTACAAAAAATTTAAAGAAAAAATATGTACCCGTTTTGGAGAAAAGTTTGAGAATTCTAGCGACCGGACCCTTGATCGATAGTTTTCCGTGGTTTCTCCGATCAACAGCAGGCGAATTCCGGAGCAGTACCCTAACAAACGGGCCACGGACCGCACGCAATGTTTCCTTGCTCTTTCTTGTCCTATCCTCTCGCCTTACACACACACTTACCGAACATGCTTTACACTACCACATATTCCGGGAGACCGGTCGGGAGCTTAGAGCTTGTCCCGGCTGGGGCGGTGCCTCGCTGGTGGGAGAGTGCTGGTTGGTGAAAACCCCGTTGGCCGACGGTAGGTCGGCGCCGGATCTCGCCATACAGCATGGGATGACCACCGCCACCTACCGATGAAAGACATGCACTACGCTTACGGAACTAATGACCCTACATGTTGACCCGACCGGAATCACTACCACCCAACCAACCGTCGCCCACATTGCCTTATCCTTCATCATGCGAGGTGCGGGCGGAAGGCTGCCCGGGCGCATACTGTAGACGGCGAAGCAGCGCCCATTGAGACGGGGGCGGGGTACGGCGCAGTGCAGCGCACCGCCCGAGGAGATTCCCCTGCTCCCTGCCCGTGCGATCCTCGCGGCCGCGCTCCGAATTAACCCCGAGCTGATTCACGCTGATGGTATCGCCCTACCCGCCTCGCTCCGTCCTACCCGCCCTGCCCCGCCCCGTCCCTCCTACCTGCACTGCTCTAACAGCCCCGCCCCGTCCCCGCACGGCCGCTCACCCCAAGGTCGCCTTCCTCGCCTCGCGCTTGAGCCAGCTGCTATCTACTCCGTTGGACCCTCGGAAGCCCAAGCCGTGTTTATCTGGGTCGCCAAAGGATGGTCTAATCCGCTTGTTCCTCAAGTGTTATGCAAAATCTGGAAAAGTATTCTGAGAATTTTGTGTCGAAAATATCCTGTAAATTGCTCTAAAAATGTGAAATTGCTCTATAAAAAGAGAAAAACGCATTTTATATGAAAGCGCACAATACGATGCTACTATTTTGTCGTATCAACACAACTTCATTATTTCCTTATAACAATACGTATTATTATTTGTTATGCGCATGTTTCTATACAATTCAAGATCGCGTTCCTTTAACTCGCAAACCGGATAGAGTTGCTGTCTTTTCCTTTGCGTCTTCCCAATGCGAGCCACGGTATCGAGGTTTTATCCGCAAAGGTGGCTCAGGGCATCAACTGATTTCACTGCAGTGCCCCTGACCAGGAGGTCCCAGAGTTTACATTCCAATGGTGCCAGGAATTTCGATACTGGCTACTTAGGGCGAATTCAGCCACTTGATGTCTGGAGGAGAATTCTAATGGCATTCCGTAGGTTCTATCAACACTTCTAGGTGAATGCTGGAGAAGTACCCTAAAAACGGATCATTGACCGCGCGCGATCTTTCCTTCCTCTTGCTAGCTCTTGCTACTCTTGTTGCTCGAGTCGAAGCCAGTAATGTTTGGTCATTCTAGTACATAACGTTGAACGAGTAGTGATCGCCATTTTGAAATACGTGCAATTGTAATTTGCGAAGTTAACATTGTGAGAAAACGGAGTGAAATGCGCCATTGTATGCCGGACGGACAATTTGCGGAAAGTTGATTCAGTAAACACCGCCGTTTGGTCACTATACAGCGAAGCGGCAGAAATAACTAATGCTTGTGAAATTGAAATTTTCATACTGAAACTGCAGGGAGAACTTTAGCTTTATCAGAGTGACAGTGAAACGAGTGCAGCAAGCGACGTCGAAAACGCCTTAACGAAATCATGACGTGCAAAGACTAGACGCACGCAGGCTATCAACGCGTGTTTGGGGCAAGAGAGAAGAAAAAAGAAGAGGTGTGTGGGTGAGTGGGAAGAAGAAGACGGAAGAAAGAAGCAGACGGAAGACTGGAGCTGGTCTGGATTTGGAGGACGCGGCGATCGGAGGAACGGAATTTAGCGCGGCCGGAAGCGACGGCGCCTCCCTCGCGCTGAACGAGGGGTTTTGCAGGGCCACGCAGCGGGCGGCGATGGGGCTCAGTTGGAGCCACGCAACTGCGGAGCGAGGCGGCGAGCAAGGTAGCAGATCAAAAGGTGCATTGGGATTTGAAGCGCGTTGTAAGGCGGCAGGCCGACGACCGCTAACATCTTGTGTTTGAGGAGCGATCGCACCTATGAGGACTGAGGAAATGATACGATATTAGGCGAGGTTGGATTAGAAGTTAATACGGCGTTATTCAGAAAGGGAATGGGACTGAACAGAGCAAAATTATAATATGGGATAAAATAAATACCTTGATCTTGGTAGCACAGTTGTACAGCTTGTTTGAAAGTCATTTAAATTGTGTTTGTAATTTGTATTCATTTATGTGCTGAAATGATCATTCATTTGGGTGTCGTTAAGGTACGCAATTGAAACGTACCATTTTTTTCTTTAAATTTTGGTGTAAAGTGAATGAGCATAATATTTGCACTAGAGTGTTCGGCAGTGTTATCTGAGTTAAGCAAAATAACTGTACCAATATACTAGTAAATTTAAGTATTTAATTTATTAGAAAGATTAGTTGATTATTGTGATAAAATTGAGAACTTTCAAGAATATTTGAACTTAAAGCAAAAGGGTCAGAGTTTTGAAGTATCTTTCGTGAAGCGAACGCATGTACAATAATATATATTATTGAGAAAGAGTGAGAGAGAGAAAGAGAGATAATGCTTCTAACACTGGTGTAGCCCGAATCCTTGTTTTGTAGGTCCTTGATACCGAAAAATCTATTGACTGCATCTGTTTGTCTGTCCACCTGTGGTCAATGCTCCTCACGGCTAAACCGTTCAGCCGATTTTCATCAAAATTGATATTTCCCAATCGCTCTGAATAAACTAGAGGCTCTGGGTGTTTTAAACGGATATTTTAATTTTTGAGGGTAGTTTACATGAAGCCTAAAAAATATATTCCTACTATTCTCAAAAAGGGCACCAAATGTTTTGAGCAATTTCTGTTTTCAGAGGACGCTTAAGAGAATGGTGCAGGTCTCATGTTCGTAACAATTCCAATTTTCTAGAAAATTGCAAATGTGCAATATTTGGGATCTTCTTTCTACAACAAATAGATTGAAATAAGTTGATGTTCAATTTCTTGAAAATATGAGTAGTTTTCGTTCACACAATTATTCGTTCGTTCACAAAGTTATTTGAAGCAAACATACGCAATTTCAAAACAATATTTAATATTTTCCCTTCAAAAGCGCTCTAAATTTTTCTTTAATTTCTTTTTCACGGAATGCTTGTAAGAATGGCCTGGGTCTCATTTTCGTTGACCTCTGAATTTTCGAAAATAGCAAATTTAGAAATAATGCGAGAACGTATGTGTTGTAGCACCATTAGTTTTATTTATTAGTATCTTTACACTATCTGAAGATAAAATTTGATCAAAACAGTTGGTGCCATTTTGAAGAAAATTTTGAAAAGCTTTTTGAGACTTCCCAAAAATCAAAATATCCGTTTGAATCTCCTAAAGCTTCTAGTGTATTTACATCAACTGGGGAATACAAAATTTTAAAGAAAATAGGCTGAACAGTTTAGGCGCTAGCTTTGCCAACACACGGATAGTGCCATCGTCGGTAACAAGGACGCACAAACCATGGAATCTGACTACACCAAGTATTAGTTTTTTCTACATTTAGTAATAGGATTTATCCACTTTTGCGTTACCATGGACCTTTACCATGGAGGTTTACCATGGAGGTTTTTCTGTCGAAAATACACCGTTTTTTCGCGAAACATTACATAGCTTTATCTCCGCTTCGTAAGCGGTAGCGAAAAAGTAATAATTGCCAGTACACTATTTGCTTTATTTATTTTACATTTCTTTCCTTTTTATCATGTGAAAATACCTTTACACCGTCGCATATTTATTTGTGGTAGAAAGTTCAAAAAACAGAAAATAAACCAGTGATCGAGTTGCCCTAGTTTTCAAGCAATCTCATAGATATCAATTTCACCGAGTGTTTTGAGTGGGATGTAAAAACGAAGTAATTCGTGTTTTAGAAGAGAGAAATGAAATGAAGAACGTGATCAGATGAAAAACGCGTCAAATTGGGGCATAAATGGTGCCAATTTAACCTAAGTCGTAAATTGTTACCATGAGTAGAACAGAGACGGCGTAGAATACCTTCGTTTTATTGCTGACAATTTATTGCTAGGACAGAAATAATGAAAGAAAAACTTAAAAAAGATACTGTAGAAATGAACGTAAATGGCAGATATGCTGGGCAAAATGGATATGAAGTCGCTCGAATTAAGTTGTGTAAGATTTAAACGCTAACGTTCAATGTTAATGCTAATTTGCCAATCAGATACAACCGTATTCTATTCAGCATTACAAATTATATCTATGTCTGACGCAGAGAGTTAGGGCAATAGAAACCAAATTACCAGATTTTTAATTTCCCCATTTTTTAATATTTGAAAAATGCATATGTTGGTTAAAATATACCAACAGAATCCAGCAAAGGTCTTACTGTCTCCCAGTCTATCTCTCTCTTCCTTCAGCACTCTCTCTCAGTGTTTTGCTCTCTCAGTCTGTCTTGCTCTCTCAGTCTGTCTTGCTCTCTCAGTCTGTCTTGCTCTCTCAGTCTGTCTTGCTCTCTCAGTCTGTCTTGCTCTCTCAGTCTGTCTTGCTCTCTCAGTCTGTCTTGCTCTCTCAGTCTGTCTTGCTCTCTCAGTCTGTCTTGCTCTCTCAGTCTGTCTTGCTCTCTCACTCTCTCTCTCTTTCAGTCTCTTTCCCCTCTCTCTCTCTCTCTCTTTCCCCCTGACCAGGAGAGGTGGCCCAGTGCATCAAGAAATGTCACTGCAGTGCCTCTGAGTCTGGAGGAGAATTCTAGTACCCGGATGCTCTGATCGGTAGTTTTCCGTGATTTCTCCAATCAACACCAGAATAATGCCGGAGCAGTTTCCTGACAAACGGGCCTCTTCCTTGTCCTATACTCACCCCTTACACTTAAACTAACATGTATTACACTAACATACATACCGGAAGACCGGTTGGAGGTTTAAAGGTGGTGGGGACCAGCCGGGATGAGCTTCAAGCGCGACGTCCCTGCTCGCCGGCCGTGCAGTGCATAGAACCTCAATTGGCGGCTGCGGAACTTTCCTTCGGGATGACACTCACGCGCTGCATGCACTATTAATCTCTCTTCAATCCACTGTATTACTTCGATCCACAAATACACAAATTTAGTACAGCAGGCTGAACATCACGTAAAAAACTCATACGTAGAATTTGGGGATACATAGCAACATCTCTTATATATGAATTCTCCATCTATCCTGGCTATTCTGCTTAATTAAAGCGTGAAATCAAACCAGTGCCCCCCCCCCCTTATAGCCAGAAATCGGGCTTAAGCGTTTGAGTGTTCCGAAAGGCGGAGTAGCAGAGGCCGCCCAGAGGCAGCGTGCGTATTCCTGAGTTCATTTGTGAGTGCTCACGGAGCATCAAGACAGCTCCAGGAAGCAACACAGCTGGTAATGTGTTGCCTCCTGAGGCGTTTTCGGCGTCTGCAATGGTAGAAGCAGAGACGATGGGCGTGCTGCATGGGAACAGTCACGATTCTGATGCAGCGAAAACAATGGCATGCCACAATGCCTACAATGACTATTTTACTCATGCCTGCCCGTGTCGTAAGCAACCAATGCTAAGCAAGAATATATTCAAATTAAACGAATCCCATATATATATTGCCATGCCATCACTTTGCTTACCTTTTGCTCTCCGCTATAATAACTTCGTTTACCCTTTTAAGATAATCATAGCAAGTTTTTTAGATTCATAATAGATTGTGAACATCAATATAATATTAAAATATATCGTCTTGGTAATGTATAAAACTATGAAAGATAATCTATTATTAAAGATTCTGTGCGGAAAAAATAGCAAAAGAAACAAGCAAGGTGGAAGCAATTTCAAGAAATTTGCGAAGAAAGAAAATAAAACGAACAGAACAAAATACAAATGAAGGAATGACACATAATTTAGGGAATTAATATGCAAAGATTAGGTAATGAAGAGTACAAAGAATATGCTATCAAAGCTACACATAGCTTTGAAAGCATTTCCACAGAATTCTGTGGAAAGAATTTCCACAGAATGTTACAACAAAAATTATTCAGATAAATACTTTAATGAGTACAGACAATTATGTGGAATTACAAAAAATGCTTATTATTTATGCTTTGATTGTCGTGTTTGTGACCAGGACAAACCATGGGCTGCCCATCAAGTGTTGCGTCATCTATGCAACGAACGTGAGGTTGTGGTTGTATGGGAAACTCAAATCATTCTCATTCGCTCTACGAATGTTGTGGAGAAAAATAAACTATTTTCATTTCTGCATATTATTGCACGAATGTGCGTAACGGTTGTGTAACTTATTCTTGCTTCATGTGAAGCATGCTCATAAAAATGTTTGGTAATACAATGGGAATAACAAAGCGGAAATTAGTATAGGATTTTGCTTATTTCAAATACTAAATATGTTCATATCTTTTAAACTTGTCAATTTTCGTCCCGGAGATATGAAAAAAATTGTTCCCTTGTGTTATTTGCTTTATGCTCTCTCACGCTTTATAACTTTTACACGATCAGAATTTTTGTCTTTGATCCAGGTCATGGTAATAGCTCAAGTAGTGAATTCTGGAGTCAATTGAGATGTAAAGTTATAAATTGTGTGAGATGCAAAAAGAGAAATATTAGGATTATAAGAACTTCTAAAATTGCAAAGGATGAAGATTTAATTAGAATGTAAGTTCCAAGAAATCTATACTTTGGTTGAGAAGCGTGTGTAAGGGGAGAGGATCGGAGAAGGAAGAAATAGGAAAGATCGCGCGCGGTCTGAGGTCCATTATATAGAGTACTGTTCCGGCATTCGCCTGGTGTTGATCTGAGAAACCAGCGATCTGAGCAGCCGGCCGCTGTAATTATCCTCCAGACATCGAGTAAATTCGATCCAGCTTACAAGCCAGTGCTCCAATGCCGCCACTCGTGGGGAGTGTAAACCCTAAGACCTCAAAGGCACTGCAGTGACTTCAGCTGGTGCCCTTGAGCCACCTCCTTGGCAGAGTTAATATAGAAAATCCTGGCACTGTTGGGAATGGAAGACTAGGGACCTCCCGGTCAAAGGCACTCTAGTGACATCAGGTGATGCCCTGAGCCACCTCTCCCAGCAGAGTTAAAATAGAAAATCTTGCCACTGTGTGTGGGTGGGGAGAAGACTCGGAACTCTTGGTCAGAGGCACTGCAGTGACTTCCTCCCGGTGTGTGTGTGGCGGAGCCGGGTGGGCGTGGGGTGCGGGGCGTCGGCGCGTGGCGTGTCAGGCGGCTTTTAAATCGCTGGCGCCTGCGTGCGCCCCCTCCGGGCCCCGCCCTCCTGGCGGTGCCCGCCGCACCCCGGCGCGGCACGGCGCACTGCGGCTCCGCACTGCGCCACGGCGCACAGTGGTGCATTTTGGCGATTTCCTGGCCAAAACCTCTGAGAGCTATAGTATGTTTTCTACGACGACCAAATTTATTTTGGATTATCTTTATAATGTAAGGGAGCTGGTAACATAATACCATAATAATGCACTGCTTAAATCTGTGAAATATAAATATATATTTTTCTATATAAACTTGGTTAAATTTTATCAATTCACAAAATTGATTTTAGAAAACAGTAGGGATTACTTTCATATTAACTGATAACATTTGGCATAAAGAAGCATGGTATTAATGCCATTTCATGCCCTCTGCCAGAGAAAATTCATATACAGTGTCCGAAGAACCGGAAAGGAAGATCACAGTTTTCACTAGGGTACATTTCTCCCTATGGTGATATTTGGCTCAGGCAAATGAGACAGAGCATATTTGTTCAAGAATTTTAACTTTCTTTTGGGAACATCCCTCAAGCTGGAAATGAAAGGAACAGAAGATCTCAACAGGCGATTAAACATCTCCTGGATTGGGTACAGTCTTGAACATGTTCGCGAGAATCCTTCTCCATACCGTCTTATATCTTTGTGAATAGATTCTATGCATTATTACCATGAATATTTGGAAACATATTTCTTGGCAGTATCCAGTGCGTACTAAAAAAAGTTGTTTGGAAAGCTCTACATTCAGACCAGATTTCTTTGAATTGCATTTGAATAAGTTTCTTGACCATATTCAAATTGTAGTTGCAGTATTATTTCATAAAAAATAATATAATACTAATTTTATAACAATAACAATCTAATATGAATAATTGTTGGTATGTAACTTAGGAGTTAAGTAAACAAATATTACTTTACGATTAATTGTATTTTTGATTTATTTTTTAAAAGTGGTATGATGAGTTTCTTTGATATCACGTACGTATTTGACCTTTCATCGACCGCACACCCTTCCTTAAGACGAGTTTTGATGACACATATTATGTAAATATTACTTTATGTACAATTTTAATGAAATAAAATGTGCGTAATCCAGTCCAGAAGATGTAATGTATATAAATATTATGTTCATGTAATATTAGTGAATTGTCATAATCTGTTACAAAAATTAAAAATATTAATTTTTTTGTTTATAATATTGAGTAAATTTGTTATTTCAGTAAAAGGGATCAAAATGTTCCGCTAGAAGCAGCATTGTAAAAGCAGTTCCCGTTCTCAGGACGGATCTCGACGAGTCATATTCGGCGATCACGCGTGCTTGACGAAAAGTTAATTCTTTGTATTTACTAATGGGGCAAGTTGGGGCATGATTTTATGACTGGATTCGAAAGAGGATAGATTCAGCTAGTAAGTGAAATTAGAAACATCGCGGAATTCCGCGAAATTGGTAACTTTAAGCCTACGTGAACTTATGAGTAATTAAAATTATTGTATTAATTTCATGCATTTTAATATTTCAGCCCACGTCGGTATTATGCATTAATGCATTATAAAACTAACATGAAAATACTCTACAAACCTTCAGGAAGAGAATCCATACTGCCAGTTTTCTCTGCACAACTTTGTATGGCCACCACTTACAAATAAAGACGGTCTCTCTGTGTTACTCTCGCACTGCAGGTCTACGGAACGCCGCGAAGGGTAAGTTCGGGTGACTACTGGTGCCAGGGGAATTGACCCAGAGACACGAAGTGGGCAGAAACAGATGCCCCCAAGTATACAGTGTGTCGTAGTATTTGTAAACGTTCAGTAAACGCGATTTCATTTTTGAGGTTTTGGCCAGGATTTCGGGAAAATGCACCACCGTGCGGCGACGGGCCGCATCGCGCCGACCTCCAAGCCCACCCGCCCGCTCCGCCCGGCCCCGCCCAACCAGGGTTGCCAGACGCGTTGCACAGAAGAAGCAACATACACATTCATTAATAGGCGAACACCCAGCAACCGCTCGCCGAATTCCGAGTAATGTGGATGACTTGCTCACTATTTGCCGAGTGACGAACATTCTGTATTCGCCCTACCCACCGCGTGTAGGTCATTATGAAGGCGGCTCCACACATTCGTTATTCGGAGAACAGCCAGCAACCGATCGCCGAATTCCGAGTAGTGTAGATGAGTTGCTTGCTATTTGCCGAGTGACGAACATTCTGTATTCGCCCTACCAACCGCGTAGGTCATTATGAAGGCGGCTCCACACATTCGTTATTCGGAGAACAGTCAGCAACCGATCGCCGAATTCCGAGTAGTGTAGATGAGTTGCTTGCTATTTGCCGAGTGACGAATATTCGTATTCGCCCTACCAACCGCGTGTAGGTCATGAAGGCGGCTCCACCACATTCGTTATTCGGAGAACACCCAGCAACCACTCGCCGAATTCCGAGTAATGTGGATGACTTGCTCACTATTTGGCGAGTGACGAACATTCTGTATTCGCCCTACCCACCGCGTGTAGGTCATTATGAAGGCGGCTCCACACATTCGTTATTCGGAGAACAGTCAGCAACCGATCGCCGAATTCCGAGTAGTGTAGATGAGTTGCTTGCTATTTGCCGAGTGACGAACATTCTGTATTCGCCCTACCAACCGCGTGTAGGTCATTATGAAGGCGGCTCCACACATTCGTTATTCGGAGAACAGCAACCGCTCGCCGAATTCCGAGTAGTGTGGATGACTTGCTCGCTATTTGCCGAGTGACGAACGTTCGGGGTTCGCCCTTCCCACCGCGTGTCGGTCTTTTGGACACATAAAAGGGAGCGAACATTCGCCGAACATAGCAGTTGCTCGGGATTGGGCGAGCACTTGCTCACTGTTCGGCGAATGTCGAATGTGTGGAGCTGTCTTAAGAGTGAGCCACAGTGAGAGTTCGCCAAACAAGTTAACATCACATGTTATTCAGAGAAGTATCCCTCCGCCGCGGCAGCTGTTCATCCACGCCTCTTCGTAAAATGTTTGGCTATGGCTCCCGTCAAGCCATCAGTATGCACAAGTCTAAAAGTTTCGCTGAGGTATATGCACGTACGCGAGTCCGAGAAATATTGTAATTTAATTACGTATGTGGAAAAATCTCTTAGCATGCTCTCGTATTCCTTTTCAGTAAACGCAGACTGCCACGAATGTAAATAGTGCTCGCCACCTTGCAGCACAGGCGCCGTAAACACGTTCACCAGTACGCATCTCATATTCAAGACTCGGTTTTAAAATAAACATAATACTTATCACACAGAAAGTAAATTAAATGTAATGTTTATGTAAAAAGTAACTGCTACAATAGAGCACATAGCACTGCACTTCCTAATTTCAATTTTTTTTTCTGTGTGTTCAAGGTATATACAGTTATATAGACTGCCTTTAACTGCCCACTGTTGATTGTTCTTAAAATTATGTAATGAAACGTTCTTTCATCAGGAATCTTACGATTTACTTGTTTTTAAAAGGAAAAAGTTTACTTACTTTTATCGTTTACTTTGGAATTGTAAAACGATATCTTTACGAGTTGAGAATTAAAATTCAAAGTTAACACTAAATATATTTATGTTTACCCATGTAATATTCTATTTTTACTAATAATACTTGTTTGTTTATGTCAAAACGTTATGTGGCATTCCACCGTGGTTTTTGTGCATCAAATAAAGAAGACTAAATTTCCGAATGGCGGTGAAAAAACCCTCTATAAATAAATTAAAAAAAACTCGAGCGAAATACCAAAAACCAACGCAGCAGAGTCGTCAATGCATAAAACATTGTAATAACTTTTCAAAACAGGGACGGAAGAAAAGAAAGATTGTTTTTAAATTAAAATATATAAATGGTACGTCCGTCTTCCTTGATGTTATTTTTCTCCTTTCTCCATAATAAACTCCCTTTCTTATATTCAAAGTCTACAAAAGCAGTTCAAGAACAACATTTTCTGTAATATAAGATTTATCTAATGGCTGGCAGTTTACAATTAATTATTATTACGTCATTTAGGACGCTGTGCATAGGAAAATTCATGCATATTATGAAAATAACGTGGAAAGCATTGAAACTTTGTGACCGGAGTAGAACCCCTGCCCTGCACGCGCAGTGTTGCCAAATCGAATGTCATGGTCTTAAGTAAAGGATGGCCGTGATCCGCCGTTAGATGATTGTAAACCGTCCAATCAGAAAAAAATCAACTTTCCAAGCGGGAAATTTGATTTTGCATTAAAATAATTGCATTTGAAGTTTTTTGTGGTAGTGGCCCTATGAAATACTTGATTAGTTTTATATTTTTGTTTGTGAACAATGTAATTAATAATTTATGTAAAAACGTATACTTTTGTAATAATAAGTGGTATCTTAATGTTAGAGAACAAGCTTAGAATCAATCACAATCGACTTACCTTATCATTTAGCTCCCATTTTTTATTGTAATGTTTTAAACATTTTTCCCACTTTCGCATTTTCACTCGCTTTGCGGTAAATGCTGGCAGTGACATCATTCTAAAATTAACTGCAAGTACTGCCAATGTGATATATTATATACTCATGTTGTGCACGACAAAGATGCTATGACTTTTAGAACAAATCCTATGCTGGGTGTAAAAACTAACATTATTCACTTCTCAAGTAAATTTGAAAGAATTAACAAATTATTAATGAAAAATCATATATAAATAAAACAACTAAATAATAAAGCTCACGATCAACGTCGTGGTTCTTTTTAGAAAATTTCGTCGTAATCTAAAAACCCGCCCAAAACCGCACATGTATTGATGCATATCCACCCCCATTCTGTGGTATTCCGCAAAGTCAATTTATGTCCCATGAGAGAGAGTCGTTTTCCAGTCCAAAAAGTGAAATTCCGCCCAATCTGGCAACCCTGGCTCCGACTCCAGCCCCTGCAAGGAATCGAATGCAGCGCCTCGGACCGGGAGGTCCTGAGGTTTAGACCCGACGGTGACGGAATTTTCTGCACTAGCTTGTCAGCTAGGTCGTGTTCAGTCACTGTCTGGAAGAGAATTCTAGAGGCCGGCGGTTCCGATTGGTAGTTTTCCTCACTATCTAGTGGGGGAAGAACACCGCCACCTCCCGTGATAAAAACACGTACTACACTTTTAAGTCTGGGGCAGTTTTAAGTCTATAGCAGTTCACGCCAAATTAATAACCAACGCCCTAACCGCCCGGCATAGCTCAGCCGTGCTCTGTCTCTCTGCGGACCCTGCGGTGGTGCTGCCGTTAATATCCGGCGCGGAATATCCACTGCCTACGCGGAACGTCCGCAGCGGAAATTTCGTTTCACGCGCTGGGTTATGAGCAAGTTCAGACCTGCGCGGCAGGCGAGTGGCGCGGCAGCGGATTGGCGGCGTTTTATTCGCAGCCGATTGCCATTCCGCTGCCGCTCGCATGCATTTTTTTCCGCTGCCGCTCCAGTTTTGCTGTGGAAACCAAAACAAAGACTCGTCAGATATCTAACATTTTCAGCTTGCCAGTGAATCTGAAACGACAGAATGGTCAGAAAAATACTTCTAAACGTGTTCAGTCATTTAATTAATTTTAAATAACATTCAACTTTTTTGTTCTTAGAAGTTTGTACATTTTACTAACGAAAAGTTTCAATCAGTGAGTGCAATAACAAGTTGATCTTCAGGTAAGATACGTTAATGTTTGTTAAGTGTCAGATTTTCTTATATCTTCTAATACTTCTGATGTTTTCAGATTCAAAGTTTCATCAAAACTAATCATTCATCGAGGCATCAGGGAGTGATATTTACCGTACTTTTGCTCTTCTAGATCAAAATCATGGACCCCTTTTCTACGTTTCTTAAAGGCATATTAACAATTTAAGGGAAAATCGTAAAGAAAGAAGGAAAAACTACCATAACGCATGTGCTCAGAAAACGTACTATGAGTAACTCGCCATATCTATCTTCTACATGAAAAAAAGCTAGCGCCTCTTCTTTATCGGAGCTGTCACCAAACGCTGACTCATAATTGACGCTCCGGTGAAAATGGTACCGCGAATTCCGCCGCCGTCTCTAACGCGGAACTTCCCGCGCCGCAACCGCTGCGGATGTTCCACGCCGGTCTGCGGAACCCTGCACTCTGTGCGAGGTCGGCCGAAATACCGCAACGCCGCGGGAGATCCACACCAGAAAGCAAACGCCTCCTTTCGCTCCTACTACGCGCCGGATATAAGGGTTCTATTTTTCATCGTAGGCTTTATAACGTTCTCTTTTGCCATTTAACCTGCAAATGGGCCTGCGGATTCCAATAAATTAATGTTTACGTGTTCGTATTTATCGTTCAACTATATGATATATGCCATATAAGATAGAACATAAGTAACTTGCAAGCTACAGCTAAACTGTCCACCAATTCCACCGTCCCACCTGCAGCGCGTCACTTGCAGTACATCATACAACATGCATCAAACAACATACATCATTCAACATACTCCGCAGAGCTCGAGCCGTAACTCCGCAACAGCGAAGCGCACCAGGAGCAGAAAGAGATGAGCTTCAATCCAACCCGTGCTTAGATCGCTTAACGTCTACCTCTCGACTCAAGGGGTAAAATTCCTGTCAATCCATGTCGCTGGAAAAGGGAGGTAGCTACAATTTATCTAAGTGTTCTCCCGTTATCCTCTCACTTGTTACACCATTGTTCCATCTTCATTTGGGTCGCAGCATCATGATCATCAACCCAACGAAAAGAATCAACCTCTTCAGGTATGTCTTTAAGGCATATGATTTTAAGACTCATGGCTCTAAGACTTTAAGACTTACGAACTAGCCCAAGATAAAGGTATGCATCTGCGCGCAAAAAATGGCTGATATTAATCCACGTGGTCGCAAAAATCCTATCTTTAGTCACATACAATCGACGAAGCTAATGGATTTATATTAATTAATGTGAAATGTGTTTATATTGATCGTTAAAAACAAGTTTTTTGACGTCTTGTGAAAACCAAGGGCCACTGGAATGCCAAATGCCAACCGCAACCCATATTCCTACGGCACCATGGCATCCATACTCCTCCCAGCGGGCGCAGCGACTTTCGCAGCGTCAAAGGTTTTCAGCACTGAAAAACTTCCAGGTTCTTTTTACCCGACTACGCGCAGAATTTAGTTTTCAGTTTTTTTGCAACAGACTTGGTAATATTCCGTTCATCTTTATAGTTTCTTAAAAGAGTCGATTGATTAGTGCTTCCTGGTGCGTCAACTGCTTTGGTATTTAAAGAAACGAGTATATAAAGGGGGGGTTAATTGCACAACTGGTATGTTCAAGAAAACGAGTGACAAAAGAAGCGCGTTTTCTTATTAGAGTACAATTATACCCTTTTATACACATGTACGTTCAATTTTTTCCCTTTCCATTTAAGAATAATTTAAATTTTGGGAAATTCAAGTACATCTTTACAATTCGAGACATGTGCGAGAAGACTTCGTATTACTTTTGGAAAATATCTATTTTAGTGGCGTTGCATTGTGTTTGTTTGCGAGAATCATTTGCACATGGAAGGTACTTAAGATAATGCGGATAAAATATTGGAAGAAGCTGACAAAGTCATGAAAACATTACTTCACAGGAAAAGTAAAGACAGGTAAGTGGGAGAATTCAATATGTGGAAATATTGGAGAAAAAACTAGTCATTTTGACACAGTTTTTCTATAGCGTACTTTTTAGAACTAGTAAACACAACTGACGTTTTCATTTGTTACATTCCTAATCCTAAGATCGAATGTTTTACACGTAAAAGCTAGCTTAACGTTTACTTCCCCAATTTAGTTTTATTCATTCGTGTATATTTTTGTTCATGTTTCGTGGCCGACTGCAAATACCTTGGTCACGTCTGAGTTAGTTTGATAATTAAACGATTTTGGTCCTTTTCTGAATTCTGATTGGTAGGTATGCATTTATAATTGCACGGTGGAATTTTAATTACACGCGTGCTAATGACAGACGATTTTTCGACGCGTGCTAACGAATCAACATTTCATGGTATTAATGAGCATATTTTGTTAACCAAACAAAAACTCTTATTAGCACCGCAAGCGTACTGCAGGTTTTATTGCGGGAGATGGTGCCCGCTGGCTGCCCACTTTCAAATAATTTGAAGAAAAAATTTGGTGCTATTTTTAAAAAATTTTGAAAAAGTCCTAGGGGCTTTGTGTACAGTACTACCAAATTTTAAAGAATGTGTTTCAAAATCGCAGCGCTTCGAGTCGAGACTGATGAACCAGGGAATAGCCATTTTGGAAAAAATTCCATGTATGGTTTAACCGCTAGTGGTGTTTACAGACGGACGGACGTTTTGAGAGAAACAGGTTTTTGGTATCAGTAGTACCCCAAAATGTGTATTTCTGTTGAAATCCCAAAATCGATTTTCCGCAGCCTTATGTAACTTTCTCCATACTACGTATATTTGACGTATATCCATACGCATACGAGAAATTAATATGAAGAACTTCGTAAAATGGCAAAGTAAAAATGCTACGTGGCAAATCCAATGTGAAAGAATAGAAAAATACTTAGGCACCTCTCGATCAAAATAAGCATGGAAAACACTCAAAACTATTAAGAACAACTGGAACGAAAAATATAAGTAACAAATTATAAAATAAAAAGAATAAAAGGAATATTATGAAAAGATGTTCAGAGATGATTGAACGGAAGTCTTGAATACAACACAAACTGATATACATAGTTACGAAAACATTAATGAAATCAGTAAAAAAGAAGTTCAAGAAGTTGTAAGATGGAAGAACGATGGGAGAACCTGTTGGACCAAATGGTGTAACTATATAATTAATAACTAGCGAATAGCCCAGACTTTCTTGAATAGGTTTCCTAATTTCTTTGGTCTGGGTTTCTTTTCGGTCTTGACACAACCTCTGAATTTTCGAAAATTGGAAAAGTTTGAAGTTTTCAGCGTTTTCCTATAACTCTAAAATTGAACACAGATTTTTCTTTCAAATGAAATTTGTTGCCCATAAATAATTCTTTCAATAAGGTCATATAATTGTTTCTGAAAATTACAGACGAACAGACACGAACAGACACATCAACAGACACACGAACATACAGGCTTTTCGCCGTCGTTCGATTTTTCTGTATCAACGACCCACAAAACATTGGTTTCTGTCAACACAAGTTAAAGGATTTTTTTCTACATTTCACAACATTAGTTAACCCTTGTTACGTTACCAGGACCCGGCATTAACAGTTTCCACATAGATTCTCAACAATAATATTCGAATGTTGTTGAAATAATGCCTTTATTATGATTTTCCTATAGATTTGTTAAGAATACCAAGTAAAGAACAGAAGATTCCTTTCCTATTGTATTTCATTTCATATTGTTAATAAATCTCTTTTTAATATTTACTGATTATTTCACCTTTGGAATTGATTGAAAATTTTCGTTGAATAGAAACAATGAAAAACAAGTTTTTCTTCCTTTCTGGTAACTATGTAGTAAGAAGAAAAAGTATTGTAATCATGCGCCACTTATAAGAACATTTAATCACAGCAATGCTAACTGAAAAACAAAACAATTTTAACAGGAATTGATAAGCAAATATGTGCCCATTGTTGGCAGCGTCCGTTGTTGCTGTTCACAGCATCCATTGTTGCGCTCATTGCCGACGCTTCTGAGGTTGATGCTCTCTTCAGCTGCCTGTCCCAGTTGGCACTCTACAGCCAGGTGTTAGTGGTGTGGGATTTTTCTTCTCCTACTTTTACCTCCACTCCCCCGTACTGAGACGGGGATTGGTAAACTAGGAAAAATAACATAGGGGTTAATACATTTTATGTTGGGCAGGTTATTTTATGAGGCCTTTTGGAAGACGGAAATGGGGGTGGAAAAAAGGATTTAATGTTTTTATTGATTTTTACTTTCTCGCACTTACTGTCGTAAGAAGAAAAGGTATTGTAACCGTGCACCAGCATACGGCGAATTTTCGGCAGAAAAACCGTCCCATTCTGGTAACGAAAAAGTGAATAAATTTATTTGCTAAATTTAGGGGGAAATCCTTTAACGCGTTGTGTAGCCAGAATTCATGTTTTGTGGATCGTTGTTACCGAAAACTTGAATGACGGCAAAACGTTTGTCTATCAGTCTTCCGTCTGCGAGCAAGGCTAGGAGTTAAATTGTTTAACCTATTTTGTCCAAAATTGATAATACCCAATCGATCTTGTTGATATCACGGTCCCATTATTTCGAAACCGATATTTTAATTTTGGGAGGTACTTTACATAAGCCCCAGAGATATTTTCAAAATGTTCTCAAAAGCAGCATCATCGGTTTTGATTAATTTTTTTCCATAATCTCAAGAACGTTTAAGAGAATGGTGTAGATCTGATGTTGGCGTCTGTCTGTCCGTCTGTAGTAAACAAGCATCTAAACGCCGCACGTTCTTTTTTAATCAAATCTGTGATACATGAAAGTTTAAAATCATCTTTGGGAGAGACAATAGTCATAAGAATTTCTGTGGTATAGCAGGCAAGCGCACTGTTGAAGAAGCTTAGGCACGTAAGATCGAATCTCATTCACGGCGAATAATTTTTGCGGGTAGAAACAATTTTGCGGTTAATTGTATAGTTATAATAATTCGTATTCATTATAAATATCACATAAAGTATGTGTTTTGAGGCGCCATTACTTATTTTAGTGTGTTAATGTCTTTATGAATCACGTATAAAAATGCCCCTATTGCGATTCTGGCTTCAGAACGTTTGCATGCGCGCCTGTGTAGAGCTCTAGCGTTATCGCAACTTTCATCTGTGACGTAATTAAACCTTGGCCATAGTCGCCGAAAGATAAGACCGGGAACGACGTCCACAGAGTGTTCTAAAGACCCCGGCTTCTGGTTGAAAATATTTCTTAGTAAAATGAGCTATGTAGTTGCGTGGGTTTTATTCGGTTACATTCTTTTTGTGAATTTGATATCTTTGACACATGTAGAACATTTCTCTAATAAAAAATCTAAGTGCAATGAATATCACGTAACTATTCTTTTCGTAATAAGTTTGCTTGGACAGGGTGTTGAGAAATACCTGTGATAGCTCAGTGGGATCGAGCCACACCTACAGACTACAGGGATCCGAGTTCAAATCCCAGTAACCCTGGAATATTTTTACCTCCACGTGTAAAGAGAGTTACGTAATGCTGTAGGAGGAAGTGTCGAAATTTTCACAGAAAACACGTTTTGTAAGTAGCTAGTTCGAAAAAAGTGGATTGTTGGTATTGTTCTTTTATTTTCTATACACAAGGCTGTCAAAACGCTTGTTTTTTGAACCCGAAAAAGTGATTTTTCAAAAAACTTCTTTGTGAATCCGTCTTCGTGTGAGTAATTCTAGAGCCTAAAGTAAACACGATTTTCACCAAAATGGATATTCCTTGAACGATCTGGCTAATATTACGAATCATCGAATTTGAAACGAATCTTTTAATTTTGAAGGTACTTTAGACCAAACCCCATCATTATTACATAATTTTCTCAAAAAGAGCTCCAATTTTTCTGTAAATCTATTCCTCAAAGCACAAGATGCTTAAAGGTGGCGTACGTTCAATTTTGGGCGAACGATCTGAATTTTCGAAAATTGCAAACAAATACCTATTAACATTGTCGAAAACAAATATTAACGCTAGAGACTTTTGTTTCATGAAATCTCTTTTTAAAAATAGATATTAAATTAATGTAAATTAAACACTCCACTCTTTCCTTGTAATGATCCACTCTTCACTAGTAATGATTGCTGCTATTGGGTCTAACCCCTTCTTTATTCTTTGGAGGGCTACTGTTTTTTTAAATTTTTTCCAACAGTATTATCTCAAAAGTACTGGATGAGAACAGTTGATATCTGGAGTTGAAGGGATGGTGTTAGCTCCTCTTGTAGGTCTGGTTCCTTGTGATTCCAGTGAAAAATCAGTAACTGCACTGAAACAGTAGAAGCTCCCGCCAATTGATAATCATACGTGAATCACCATGTACTGGGTAGGGAGGAGAACGAGTGAATCTATATGAATTGTCGGCTGCTCATTCTTTCTCAGATAAACACTTGGATAGTTTATCAACATCAAATCGGAATTTTAGCGCCTTTGATGTAATATTAAACATAAAAAAATACCTTCCAGTTGTCTGCGTGTTAATTTTTAGTGTATCAAAATAGCCCCGATACCCGTATTACATTAGCCTCTTAAGTTGTATCATATTAGCCCCACAAATTTGAGTCTGTATATATCATTACACGATTAATATTATTGCATTATTTTAACGCAGAAAAGAATATTAATTCTTTCTTGATGATAACCTCATTTCAACAATATCGTGTCATAAAAAATAACGAAGTAACATCAAAAGATTTATATCACGGTGGTAAAGTTTTTGACTGGAAAAATTAGGCATTTTAGTTTTGATTTTTTTCCTCCCAAATATTGTTACATTCTGAGTGTTTGCTATATGGTCATTATAATAGAATATATTTCCTATCATTTGTCATTTTCTCTTTAATTTTGGACATAAATAAATACAACTCTTAAAGTGTAATACATTAACCCCAATTTTCTACTGTATAATATTAGCCCCGACTGATCTTTATAACATTGTCGAAAAACAATATGAACGCTAGAGATTTTTGTTTAATGAAATCTCTTTTTAAAAATAAATCTTGTATTAAGATAAATTGAACACCCGGTTTTTTTAAACCGCAAATGCTTCACTTTCTTTTCGCACCGGAAAGGAGGTAATCTTGTCGTGTACCTGGGGGTGAGGGGGAACCGTGTCAGGTGAGTTAACTTTAAAGACCCCAGTTCGAATCCCGTCCAGTGGAAAATATTTTCTGCTGCAGTAGGTCTTTTTTTTTTTGTTTCTTTTTTGCAGGTTCACATAGTCCGTATTGAATATTGCATAGCAATTACGAATAATACGTGAAAATATATGCTGTGGAGGCAACACTTGTTTTGAACATAAAACACTTTCTAAATAGTACGTATAGTAAGATAAACTTTATTTAGGTGAGTAAACTTAGACCATTCACTTTGATTCTCTAAATTAAAACTTGACGTAACTGAGAACAGTGTCGTCATAAGAGTTATTATGATAGATATATCCTTTATTTTTAAAATCTTATGCCCCGAAACGCGCCTCGAATTAATTATTAATATAATAGCAATAGCTATTTATATATAATATAATTTCATAATTATTTCCAAAGAACCGGAACGCCGTTCCGTCGCGAACCAACAGAAATCAAGCCTTTTATATACACGATATTCGGGGAAGAAATGTCGAATCTTCGAAAAATAGCTGTTAAGACAATTTTAAGCTTATTTTGTCCAATAAACTACACGGATATTCCAAATGGCTAAGCCGCAATAAACTTTCAAAAGTTGGTTTGGATATATGTTTTCTAGGCAACTATTTGCGTTGTAGAAGCATATAAACACTTCATTAATATCTAAATTGTTTATGATTAACTAAATAAATGAATACATTTATCAGAAAGAAAAATTAACCTAGAAATAAAAAAAGCACCCAATTTTCACAGTTCGACTGCTTTTTTATTTCTCGGTTAATTCTTTTCTGAACTAATATATTAATGTAGTACATATTTTTGAAATTTTTCTCAATTCTTAGGTTCTTGACAATAGTATCGAAATATTACTTAAAGAATACTAAAGAAGAGTAAAATCTACTTCTATACGGCAATTAACGTTAAAAAAATTGGAGTGTTTTTTAAGAAAATTGTGTTTGAGTGCCACTGTAAATGCGAAATTTGAAGCCTTCTTTCGCAAAATTCTTTTGAATTTTCGAAAATATTTAGTGGAAGTCATATGAAGAACATTTACTCATAAATGCAATAGTGTTTAATAATTTGTTAATTAATGTGAAATATACATATTAACGACATGCGAGATATTTAAAGAAAAATACATTTGCATAACATTTGAAAGACCAAAAGAATACACCAAATTGAATTATACGTCCTCTTAAATAATGGAATTAGCACTATCCAAACGAAAAATTTGAAGAAAAACACGGAGACGTTTCTGAGAAAATGGCGTTTGAGGATTTCTGAAACTTCAGTATTTTTAGCTCATTTACACAAAACAGTTTTGAGTTTGTGTGAAAAATTTCTCATAAATCATTTCGATCACATGTGCTCGTAAATACAATAATGTGAACAAATCGCCACTAAATTAACAACGTGAGAGGTATGTCAAAATGTCAAAAAATAATTTTTGTAATTTTAGAAAGAAAACAGTCTAATAGAGCAATATGACATTTATTAGACTTCTGTCATCTGATAGAACATATTTAAGACAATTCGTACCAACTGTTTAAAGAAAAAATTGGAGTCAATTTAAAAAAATTTCTAAAAAGTTAATTTGAAAATGTATAACAAAAGCTCAAATGTAAGAAATGAACAAATAAATACGATATAATATACAAATTCAAATTTGCGTAGCATTTAACTACCTGAAATTACCTCTATTATGTTCATAATGCGTAAATTCGGAACGAGAGATTAAGATTGTCGCCAAATTACACAAAAATATTAATATTTTTGAAAAATTTAACATGACGTAATTTGAAGATGTTTTAATAAACGCATTTCATAAAAAAAATTATCTTCACAATTGCAGTTTGTTAGAAAAACCTCGACATTTTATTGATTTTTTTTTAATTTTCGAAAAATCCGGCTTTACTACGAACATGAGTCCTGCACTTATCTTAAGCGTTCTTTACGTTATCTAAGGTCTTATTTTTTAAATTAATGTTTTGAAGAAATAATGGTTAAAAATAAAAATAGCCTGTGTTGAACACTTTGCGCAAATAATATTCATGTTTATGAAAAATTGAAGTGACATTATTTTTAGATCTGTCTTTCGTGAAGAAATTTCATTATGAAAAATGTTTATCTTCATATTTGTAGTTGCAGGAAGACGCCGAAAAAAATTTGAATTTTTTTCAATTTTTGAAAAATGTGGGTTTTCAACCAATATGAAACCTGCATTATTCTCTTAAGTGTTTTTGAACCCTGTCCAAAGACAATTTAAACAAAAACGATGGAATCGTTTTTAAGCAAAAAATTATTTAAACAAAGTTAAAAATTACGTATATTTCACGCAAAATTCCGCGAAAATACTGAAATTTTCGAAAAATTTTAAAAGATCTTATTTCAAAATCTATATTTAGGAATCAGAGTTTATTAAGGGAAAAACTCTTTTATATTTTAGTTGTAGGAAGACGCCGAAAAAATATTGAATTTTCGCAACATTCGAGAAATCAGTTTTCAACAACAATGAGACCTGCCCCATTCTCTTAAACGTTAAGAAATAATACTCTATTTAACAAAAAAATAATAAAAAACAATGGAGTCATTTTTTTTTGTTGAAAATTTGGAAAATGTCTCTGGGGCTTCTTGTAAAGTACCCCCAGAATTAAAATATCAGTTCCAATTCAATATCCCGTGACATCTACCAGATCGATTGGGGAATATTAACTTTGAAGAAAATTGGTTTATTGTTAGTGTTTGTGTGTGTGTGTGTGTGTAAGGAGCAAGGATAGGACTAGGAAGAGGAAGGATAGATCGCGAGCGGTCCGTGTCCCGTTTGTTGGGGTACTGCTCCGGCATTGGTCTGGTGTTGATCGGAGAACTACCGGCCTCAGAGTAACTACAGAGTAACCGGCCTCTAGAATTCTCCTCCATCCAGCGAATGCATTCGACCTAGCTGAGAAGGTCGTGTCGAAAATCCTGCCACCGTGAGGAGTTCAACCGTAGGACCCCCCCTGTCAGAGGGACCGCAGTGACATGCGTCGATGCTCTGAGCCACCGCTCCCGGTGCATTCCGTCGAGCCCCGCGCGAGGTGGCAGGAGGGGGAGGGCACTAGTCTCCGCCGGCAGCGCAATTGCAGTCACTCAGTGCGGTCTGCGGCCGCGCCCTGCGCCAAGCGTCCCCTCCCCCTCCCCCTCCCCCCTCACATCACCCCCTGTCAATCGCGCGTCATTGGCCACCGCACGGTGGATGCGCTCTCGCGTCACGGGAGCGGAAATGATCTCCTGTGCCCCGCTGGTGAGGAACATGGCGATGCGCGTCGACCTGTCGACGGAACGGAAAGTAGTCTCGCGTGGAAGCTCGGATTAAATCAGACACGTCAAGTCACGTCCGTACGAGCTACTTGCCCTCCTGCACCTCACTGGCCCTACTTCCCAGGACTTCGCACTCATTTCCCCTTAAAATACAGCTGGAGCTGAGGCGAAAGGGAGCGGCGGCACCACAGAGTAGGTAGTACACAGAAAGGAAAGTAGAGGCTGGCTCCTTTGATCTTCAGCGAGTCACCGCGCAGCGCGGACCGCCATCTTGAAACTGTGCAAAGGAACCGCAACAGTCAGCTCAAACACCTTTTTCTCAAAAATTGCTTCAAACTTTTTCTTCTAACTTTTTCAACAGGTAGTGCTAATTGCACTGTTTATTATGACATAAAATTCATTTTGCTATGTTATTTTGTTTTCCTTTTTTTCAAAAACTGCTCAAATGTATTTTTTTAATATCTCGCATTTCCAGCGATTTTTACTATGCACATTTAATATGCATTAATATGCACATTTCCAGCGATTTGTAAACACTCTTTATTTGTGTAGATTTAAAGTGCTTTAAATTAATTTGAATAAAGTTTTCCAAAAACTCAATGATTTTCTGTGACAAAGAGCTTCAGTTTTACATTTTTAGTAATGCTTACACGATATTTTCTTAAAATGACTAATATTTTCAATGAAAATTGCCGTTCTGAACAAACTTTTAATCATCTTTAATATTCTTAAAGTTCTATTTTGTTCTACAATTAAGAAACCGAAGAAATGAGAAAATTTCAAAAAAACGTGGTTTGGGCTGGCATCTGGCGAGAATATGTGACAAGTCTGATAAACCAGCCCAGATCAAAGGAAATAGAAAACTAATACGAGAAAGTATCTGCCATTCTGTAGCACTACTAGTTATGCATTTATAATTCTTTACCTTTTTATCTCTATTTTTAGTAACATTTGCCTATACAAAGCAAATGTCTCCTTAGGTTTCGTATGTTTTTACTAGTATTACCCACACATCAAGTACGACTAAAACGAAAATAAAAGGTAACTTCACCTCACAACAAAGGTGGTGTCGTATATCTGTTTACACACTTTCAATATGGCGATGTATAGCCGTGACTGAATAAAGATGACAGGATTCTCAAATATGTACATTTAATTTGTTGATAATATACAAGGATAGCTTAGGATTTGTACAGAGCGTGTATCATCCTCGTGTCGTTTGCGGAAAAAAAGATGATTCTCTAATAACAACCTCCACATGTCGATATGGCACCATGGTAATCTGTTGTCATGGCCGTCAGGTGGGACCGTCTCTCCTAAAGGGATGAGAGAGCTACGTTACAGGGACCATGCACATCATCCCGGCGCACGGGTTGCGGGCAGCTGTCCTTTCTGTGCAGGACCTATTCCACGGCGGCGCCGCGCCAGCGAGGAAGGCACTTGGCGCGGGAGAAAGAAGCGGGCGCCCCCTGGGGCGGCGCTGGGGCGATGAATCAATCGGCGGCGGGGGCGGCGCCGGGGGCGGGGGCGCGAGCGAGGGTGGGAGGCTGCAAGAGTAGCGGGGGCCACAGCGGATGTGGATGTGAACGTGTGGGTGGGGTGAGGGGGTGAGGAGGTGAAGGCCACGCGGCCAAGACAAGAGGCCGACGCAGAGGCCCAGGGCGCTCCGAGCAACAGAGCGCTCGGCTAGCAGCACAGTGGGCCGGCATGACTAGAGGTCGGAAAAAGTATGTAAGATGAAACGCCAAAATATGTACATTAGAGATCTGCAAGGCGAACCATTTGCTTGCTCGTATTCGCTCGACCATTTCCGACTCGAATATCGTTCACTCGAGCATTCTGAGCCCACGGCGGCGGCGGCGGCAATTTCCACGTCTCGGCCTACGGAAGGCGTTGATAGAGGAGGGTCCGAGAGTGCGATGTGATTCGTTCGTGTATACAGTGCTGCTAGGGAATGGGCGAGTACTAGCGCGCTGCTCGGTGAATGCCGAATGTGTGGAGCCGTTTAAGACAAGCCCTCGTCATTCCTGTTCTCCGAGCATCGGGTGCTCGGGTTTGAAGGCTGAATATATTTCACTCGGTGGGTCGCGGCCGAGTAAAGCCCTGACCTACTGGCCTGACACCTAGCGGATTCTCTGCGAACTGCCGCGATGGTCGAGCAAAATCGTCTCGTGCAGGACTCTAACGTATATAAATACGTATTGAAAACAGTAAGAAGATGAAATAAATATGTAAAATAGGATATAGTATGTAATATAAAATTGTATGTATATAAAAATATAATCGTCTTAAAAATAATTTAAAGAGCACAAGTTGATGTACTCTTTGCATCATACAACTTTTCCGTAAATAGTAGAAGCTTCGTCTATTGCTATCCAGGTCCGTAGTTATGCAGCCTGATTAGACGCAATGGATAGTATATTAACATCACGTCGTACAAACTGACGACGTCTAAGACAAGCACGCAATCACTGCTGCCTGAACGTCGGCGGTCACCAATATTTCACCAAAAGTAAGGTTAAAGGTCCCGATCCGCGGCGTCAGTGATACTTTTCGCACCAAAAGGTGACAATCTCAGTCGCTGACGCGCACTTCCCGCCACTGAGGTAACTGAAAAACCATTATGGATTTTCAGCGTGAGACCAAGTTGTAAGTGCTGATAAAAGTTTGTCATTCCAGGCTTTTATATTTTGTTTTACTATTTTCAGGGAGATAAAGTTGTAAACGCAGATGGATGATTCTCGTAGTAATTGTATTTTAGTTTACTCTATCACTTAACTACAAAAAAACGTTTCTATAGCTTTGAGGGCAATAATGAACTTACGAAACATTTACTAAACAGATTAGAGCAATATGAGCAGAAACATGTATATGTTTCTGACATTATTTGTAAATTTATTAGAAATTCTATAGCCTCCTATCATATTATTTGTAATTTTCTAATAAAAAATGAAGCAATTATTAATCATCATTAATGGTTATTAGTTATCATAATTATCAATAGATCATTAACTCTAATCATCTTTAACTTTAATCCATCATTAATGGATTGCTATAAAAGAATTATGTTCTGTCTTCGATAATACGCTATTAACTCACTTTTGCCAGAAATGAAAGAATGTTTCCTCTTTCCACCAATCTTTTCAATTTCAGAAATAAAATTATGTTCCGTACAAACAATCATTAGACATCTATATTATATTACTAACATCTTCTTAACTCTCTTCCCACATCAAAGCTGCTCCTCAAAAGATGTTATCAGAAGAGGTTTGCTGTTTGTACTTTCTATCCTCAAGAGGCATTAAAGGGAACATATTAATACATATTTATTTATTATTTATGTATTGATATATAAACTTTATCTGTACTGCAAAATCTTTGAAATCCTTCTCATGCATCTGCATTACTCTGTAAGTATTCCGTCGGTTTTCTGGTTTTAGCACTCATACTATTCACTGCTTTCTCTAATAATGTATGGGCGTTATCAACTTTCTGGACGCATGAATGTCCTGTCACAGAATATTTCATTGTCACTGATATGGCATTAGGGTTCTCTCTTGAAAGTATTACATAGCATATGACATGAATTTCGGTTCTGAAGAATGCATGAATCAGACCAATTTACTAATTCACTAAAATAGTTCTTCTCTACCTGTACATCTAATATTATTACATCTATATCATTTCCTGCAGGTCCTGTCATTACCTCAGGCCAAATAGCACCATACATTTTCTTGTTAACAGTGTAATATGCTGATCGATTGTATACATTCAATTTTCTTGAGTGGTAAAAAACTAATATTGACGTTAAGGCATAGAATCACATTTTCAAGATCAAAGAGCTGTACAGGATAAATACACAATTCACATAGGACATAACATTATTAATAATATAAATTATATAATTTCATGCTTTCTTCGCACTAAAATACTAGTAACTTGAAATCTTGTAGTAGTTTGCAGTTAGAACCTTGTCAAAATAATTGCTTTCAAAAGTTATCACCAGATCAAACTATGTCACACTGCTACACAGTGGTTTAAAAAGCAAAAAATGCCGACTAAAATCCATTTTTCAAATTTGTCTGATTTGCTTCATTCAGGCACATATGAACAGAAAAATGTCCAATTCTTTATGTATTATACTATATTTTGTTATTTTCTTGGCCATTATTGTAAAGAACGCGCGCAAAAATGAGAGATTTAGAAGAACCCGGACGGCTATAAATTCATCTCATTTTGGGATGCACATTTCTCGGTTACTACTGTAGTTATAAAATAATTTTTTACCTCGTTACTCTTCAATGCTTTATAACTAAATTTCTTAGAAAAACACATTTTTCACTTTCACATTAATTGTAAATGAATTATTGAAATCATGCCTACTAGAAGCAACATTACATTTGCGTTTCTTGACTTACAAAAATGTGTACGCATATGTCATGAAACTGGCCATAATAATACAAGAAACACCAGGAAACACGTTCATGTAAGTTTCATCTGCGACTATTTCCAACTCTGGAAGCGAGAAGAAAGAGAACTGTCTTCCGCGCGGCCGCGGCAGCGCGCTGTGTGGTTTTGATGTGTGGTTGCCAGGTGAGATTGTTATGAAAAATCATGCCAAGAATCTCCATTTCCTTTTCACAATTAATTGCTTCAAAATTTATCTTGAGTTTTAGTTGAACGTTGGTGTTCTTGTTCTTTCCGAAGATGATGCATTTTGTCTTCGTTAGTGAGAATTTGAAAGCAACTTTGTTGGACCAATTGTGTATTGAGTCAAGGGAGCTTTGTAATTGTTTTTGAATAGTTTTAGGGTTTTTTCCACTAACTAATATGGTGATATTATCAGCGAACATATATATTTTTACTGGTTTCTGAATAAGTTCGATTATATTGTTTATGGCAATAAGGAACAAGGTAACACTAAGGACGGAGCCTTGGGTAAACCATTACATAGTTTGAGTTTGTCGGAAAGGATGTTATTGAATTTTACTTGGAGAAATCTTTCACGAAGAATGTTGGCAATGAAGATTAGAATATGTCCGTCTATTCCCTTATCATACAGTAGTTGCAGGGTTTTGTCTTTCCACACCATGTCGTAGGCTTTTTCTACATCGAAGCTGATGCTGGGTGTTGGTTTGTTATAAATGCTGGGTGTTGGTTGTGTTGGGTGCTGGGTGCGAGTGCTGGGTGTTGGTTTGTTATAAATGCGTCGCATATGTTGCTGTGGATGTTGATGAGATGGTCAATTGTTGATCTATTTCTTCTGAATCCACTTCGGTAGGGTGATATTAAGTCATTGTGTTCAAAGTGCCATATTAATCTTCTGTTGATTACCTTTTCCATTAGTTTACAAAGAGTAGAAGTTAATGAGAGTGGTCTGTAGTTGATAGGATTGGTTATGTCTTTATTTAGTTTAGGTATTGGTATAAATATTGCTTCTTTCCACTTGTTAGGAAATGACCCAGAGATTAAGAGTTCATTGAATAGAGTAGTAATATACTCTATGTCATTGATTGGTAATTCTTTCAAAACAATATTTAAAATGCCATCTGGGCCTGGGCTGGATTTTCTCAGATTGGAGAGGAGGATAGTTCAGTGTTGGATGGCAAGAGGTATTTGGTTGGAATATTTTATCAATTGTGACACCAGAATTTATTTTGTGGGATTGAAATTCATCACTGAAAAATATATAATGAGAGCTTCATGGTTCTGTGACCTCAAGACGAATATAAAGAAGCAACAGGGTTACAACAAGCAACTTTCAATATCCCAAATGATAAAACTAAAACATGTTTCATTTAGTAACATGATCATTTTTCATCTAATTGAAGCGTATACTTTAATTTGGTCCTAGCATACTGTGACCTGTACTCAGGCTGGGTGTGAAATGTTCATGGATTCGGGACACTCCCTTTTGAAGATTTTGAAAAAAAAATAACACAAGTTCGTAGTTACAGGACATTTATAACTGGACGTTTCCTTGAGCATTTACCAAGATACAGAATGTCATTACATAAACACCCATAAGAAAAAGAACAAACATTGTACAATATTAAAAAACAAAAAATAACCCAAGAAAAAACAACAAGTTTTCCTCAAATATAAACAAAACTTTTTTTGTTCTGGAGACAATCATTTTATCCATTTACTAGTTTTCTTATGACTACAGTAAGAACTGAACATTAGCACTAATCAGACTTCAAAAAGTAAAGAATGACATGACAATGATGTATTGTTTAATCAATATTATCACATTCCTTATTGTACTATCAAACTGGTGCTTAAGTATTAAAAACACAAATTGAATTATTAATTTTTTTAAGTGCAGCATTCATTTCAGGTTATATTCTCTTAGATGACCCTAAAAGTACATCTCAACTTAAGGATAAAAAATGAAGCGACTGTCTCTTCAGAATACTGTTCAGTCTCCGTGTCAACATAACAAAGACATTTAAACTAGAAAATAAACTGCAAATGACAAACACATGTTATCACCATATGAACCTATTCTTAAAATTACAAGTGTTTAAATGTTACATTAAAGTAACATAATAAATATAATAACATTCTCTAATAACCTTGTTTTGTTCGGAAGAAAATGGTATGCACCACGATTCGCCCAACAAGACTGCCTCACACTTTGTTGCAGATCACCTGGTCTACGTGCCATTACACAAGCCAACTCGGTTTGTAAGTGCTAGCATCTGCTTATCAAAAATAAACAATGGCTTCTATTGTAGTGACTATTACATCAGCACTGACATGAGCTTCTTGCACTCTGCCTTATATTAAACATCTCTATTGAATGTTTATAGTTTCAATTTAACAGAAGCTGTGTCTTTCTAACACAGTACATTCTATTAGCATAAGCACTGATCACAATCCATAATGAATAAACAAAATGTACAGTACAACCTCTTTTCTCAAGATAACCTCACTCCATGACGTCTGACCAACGACAAAAATCTCTCGCCACCCTCCTGCCCCCGTGACGTCACCACGGACGGTAGGGAGACCCCCACCTACCTCCTCTACACTCCTCTTGCTGGAGAAGCTGGTGTTGTCAGTGGCGGCAGCGACGAATTCGTATGTCGAATATTTGAATGGTCACAATACCTGCACACGGAGTAAGAAAATATATTCGTTATATACCCAAAGTATTTTATTAATTTAAAAAAAATGTTAATATTATTGAAAATCTGACTACATAATGTGTTAGAGGGAATAATTTACTACAGTTTAGAACAGAATTTATCCACCTTTTATGCGGGCCCCACAGTAAGAGTTTTTCTGTCCCAAAATATCGTTTTTTGCCGCAGCTTTACATAACTTTCTCTATACTACGTATATTACTCCGTATGAACGTACATATACGAGAAAGTAAAAATTAGAAGAGAGATTACACGAGTTTTGGTGATTTCATAGCATTCTTGAGAATGAAGATTTTTGTGTGCCAATCTTTACTTAAATCATTGTCACTTTAAAGAATAATTTGAATCTCTCAGAAAAAGAAACTATGCATTAGCTACGAAAGGCAACAAAAGATGCAAGAATGATGAAATTATCTTCGCTGACTTGAAAGTCAAAACATTCGAGTTATTTCCGATTACGTTATTTTTAAAACACATGAAACTTTTTCGTAATTTATTCATCATAGTGTATAGGAACAAAAGCAATGTGGTTATCGAAGAAATGAATCCGTAATATACCGTGAAAAGAGCGTTAAAACACAGTTTACAAAGACCGCTCCCACATTTGCGTACAATATGGCGGAGAGCGCAATGTTCAATTTGTTACGCTAGTGCTCGCCTCTCACCTTAGGAGTAGAGGGCCTTGACTGAAACGAGCACTGGATGGATTGAAAACGATGAACAAGATGTCCGGTGAAGATATCGAACAGGGAACTCGTTCTATCCGATTGCTTGTACGCATGATCACACAAAGCCATGTGCTTGCTAGTCATTAGAATCAATGAAATATCCCTATGACTGTAATTTGGTCGAGTTCTTTACTAGTGTTGCGTGTGCAGTATGAGAAGTAAAAAAATAATTTTTTCAGTGAATCGCCGTAAGCTCCATCAAAAATCTAGAGAAAATAAAAGTGATTGTGGCGCAAAACAAGAACACATTTGTACTAACACATTTCATGAACGAATTTGACTTAATCCTAGAAAAACGAAGGGGAGGGTCAAGGAGGCCACCACCTTGATATAACTTGCTGTTCACTTGATCCTTGTGATCTGTCTAATCTGCATTCGGGTTTGTGAAGTGTTGGCAAATCGTTGTGGTTAAAGTATACCGTGCATGGCAAAATCCAAAACCCCCGTGAGGCAATTCTGACGCACCCTATACAGCCCATTTATGAAAGGGGAGAACGACAACTACGGAGATGTGAACGGGCGGATAGATATGCAACTGTAGAGCAACTGACCTCCCAGATGAAATAAGGAACTACCTGCAGGGTCTCCTCAACCAGCGATCAGCAAACGTTTCTGCGTATGGGCCTTTTCAGCAGGCGCCTGGTTCATGCAGCCACGCTGACTGTTGTTCATTGGCGACGAAGACTGGAATGTGCATGCCAATACCGCAACTGGACATCCACTGAGTGGCGACAGGTGGCGTTCTCATATGAATCACGTTTCCTGCTCCATCGACAGGTGGTCGTGGGCGTAGTCGGAGTGAAACGTCAGAATGCAAACACCCTGCAACGATCGCCGGACAGGTTCAGGCCGGAGGAGGGAGCGTGAAGGACTGTGGGGAATGTATTCACTGCATTCCCCGGTTTATCTCGTCATTCATTAACGCACAATGGATCAACAGAAGAATCATCTTTGTCCCCATGTCCATCCGTATATGCAGATCGTTTCTCCTCTGAGAGACGGCGTCTACCAGCAGGACAATGCAACTCTCATATTACGTGCGTGGTTCCAAGAGTATCACCACCAGGACAGATGGCTCAGAGCATCAACTGATATCACTGCTCTGTTCATTTTTTTAACGAATGTACGTTGATCCGAATTTCCAATTTACTCTCCCTCCTTATCTTTCCAATCACTCATATCTCCAAAAGAGTGTCACCAGGAGGTAGCTCAGCGCATCAAATGATGTCAGTACAGTCCGTCTGACCGAGAGGTCCTAGGTACGTGTCCCGACGGGGGTTGGATTTTCGTCACTAGCTTGGCAGCTAGGTCCAATTCAGCCGCTGTCTGGAGGAGAATTCTAGCGGCCGGCTGCTCTGATCGCTAGTTTCCCGTGGTTTCTCCGATCAACAACACGAAAATACCGGAGCAGTACCCTAGCAAACGGGCCACGGACCGCGCGCGATCTTTCCTTCCTCTTCCTCGTCCTATCCTCTCCCCTTACACACACACACACACTAACATGCAATACACTATCACACATGTCGGGAAACTGTTCAAGGGCTTAGAGTTTGTCTCGGCTAGGGCGGGGCCCCGCTGATGGAAGATTCCTTGTTGGAGAAAACCTCACTAGCCGACGGTAAGTCCGTGCCGGATCTCGCCATCCATCGGGGGAAGATCACCGTTACCTCCCGATGAAAAAAATGCACTGCATTAATTTCCTCAGTACTTGACGCGCCTGAAATCACTAACAATCAATCAATTAAAGAGTACCAGGATGAGTTGCCAATTTCCCCCGATTTAAACCCTATCGAAAGTCTGAGGAACCATCTCGATTGGATCTGCAACAGAGGAACATAGCGCAGCTGGTGACGGCACTAGAGTCTACATGACCCCACATCTCTGTCGGTGCCATCCAGAATCTAATTGACTCCCGTCCTACACCTCCCGCAGTGGTCATCGCTACAAAAGGGGGTCAATGACGATTTTTGCGGGTTATCACATTAATCTACGAGCATATGTATGTATGTACTTTAACACAACAGCACTACACGAGCTAAGGACTACCAGCGGCGTCCCAGCCAGGGATAGCACATATATATCTCAACGCCTTCCCTTGGGTCTTCTCAACCTGAGAAGTGAGCTTTCTCATCGTCATACAGCAAGGGATACTGAGACATTGCAAGAACAGCGCATTGTTATTTTTTGCCGAGGTCGGGGTTGCGCCGTGGAAAGCGAGCACGCCAACCAACGAGCCACCGAGGACTATAGGTATGTGTGTGGTGTGTGCGTGTGTGTGTGCGTGCGCGTGCATGAATAAATATAATCCTATATAAAGATAATACCATTTATCTAAAACATATGGGGTACGTGTTTTATTTATCGATTAATCTTTACATGACGGGAGGTCTGGCCCACTTTAAACGAGTGGTCGTCACCGCCGAGGTTGCTGAAAAGATTGGTGCGGGCCGGTCTGATGCAGTTGTTAGACATCGCCGAAAGGGTGGATGGTGGGCCGGAAGAATAATGGGTGAAATGAGTCACGGAAGTCGAGGACGTTTTGGGAGAAGGGAGACAATCAATTGGAGATACGAATGTTTGAAAAGATAAAGAGGCAGAGGCAGAGTAAATTAGAAATTCGGATCAATGTACATTTGTTTAAAAAATCAGCAGAGGAACATTTCTGGAGTATCGTAGATGTTTCAGAGATTCACGGCGAGCTTTATGACAAGCAGAATGATAAAAATACTGAGTGACAAGGAAGTGCGCGATCTAGATTGGTGCTGTGACTGCGGTGGAAGTAGGAAAAAATGGAATTGAAAATTAAATAAATATGTTCTTATTTTCATTACTTTTATATAGTACTTTTTCACGGTCCTCGCGATTTAGCTCATTGGTCATCGTGCTCGCTTTCCATTACGCGACACCCAGTTCGATTCCTGGTCGGGCAAGATTATAATGTGTTTCCTTGCAATTTCCCAGTATATGTTGCGGTGCGGCAATGAGAAAACTCACTTGTCATGTCGAAAAGATCAGAATACGGCGTGGGGATGTCTTCGTGCTAACCACACGTACCCCACGTAACCCATGGTCGCGAGGCCGGGGTGCTGCAGATAGGCCCATACACGCACTTTCTCGCCACGTTAGTACGTTCTCGGACATTTATGACTCCCACTGTGATTCCTTTATTGTAATTCTCAGTATCGATGCATTTTCGGTCATTTGTGATGAATGACTGGGTGTATGAGAGGATTTAAATGGCGGATTGATTGGTTTTCTTTTCGATCATGTCAACTGATCTAATCATTAGTCTTGTAAGTACACTGAATGTTTCTATTACGGGATATGGCATGTTCTTTCTCCACTGGGTCGTGCAATCCGGCGCCAACGTGCGCATAGGTTTGCTGGGTTTTCCCCAAATAGATATCTCCTTCTGGGGTGGCAAACTCTAAGCTCCCGACTAGTTTCGTGACATGTGTGGTCGTATAGTGAATGTGAGAGTAAATCTAAGTAAGGGACAAAAATAGGACAGGGAAGAGGAAGGAAAGATCTATCGCAAACTATGGCATGTTTGTCAGGCTATTACTCCAGCTTTTGCCTGACATTGATTGAAGAAACCACGGAAAACTACTGATAAGAGCAGCCGGCCTGTAGAATTCTGCTCTCCAGACAATGGCTGAATTCGACCTAACTATGTATATACTAAGTACTGCTGAAAACCTACTGCCAACGGGATTCGAATCGTATGACCTTCCTGTCAGAGGTGACATAATGGCATTAGATGACATCAATGGTGAAATTAAAGGCAGGGAAAACTTGCGAGTCCCGAGAAAACATGCCGAGAGTCCGCCTTAACCCCTTCCAAATGGAGGAACTGCGCTTGATACTTCACCACGGGCTATCTGAGCACTACATCACAAGCTACCATCAGTTTCATGCTGCCCGTCATTCACCTTCCTCTTCAGGTAGCTCTTACGGAGAGAGACTATTTTTCTTAGAAAACGGAGCTGGCTCTGCACTACGAAGGGCGCAATGCGCGTGAAGAAAAAGCGGTACAAGAACGTTTCAGAGAGAGCGTGGCATGAGAGAAAACTGAACCTGTTGGCATATAGGCGGCCAAATTAATTCAAATTTGGCGACGTGGTAGGAATTCAATCACTTATAACAATTTTTTGGCTTTAACAGCAAAGGGTATAAATTCCAAACATCCCGCGTACGACTTAATTATTTTCCCCTTAAAAACCGTGGGCTGACTTCCAGAGAGAAAACGAATTCATTTTTCATATGAATCCAAATAAGACGAAAAGAAATTTCATTGTTTGAGAATCTGCAGCCGAGCAATTTCAAAAAGTATCGTCTCGTCAGAAATAAAAAGCTAAGTAAAACGCTACTTGGCTGCATTGAAAGTTAGATTTTTACGTTGGAAGTGGGCCTAGCTCATGTAGCGTCGCCTGGTTCGGCGCCGGTGCGTCGGGCCGCTTCGGGGAAACCCGCGCTAAGCCGGATGTGGATGGGGGTGGAGAGCGGCGGCGCCATGCCGCGCCGGTTGGAAAAGCTCTTAGGAATCCCGGCTGGAATTTCCTTGAAAAAGGACGCGCGCGGAGGCGAGTTTAAGAGATGTCGGTTGCAGCCTGGAAAGGCTGGCCAGCGAGCCATATGACGCCCGCTGCTTGTAGGGTGGGGGCGAGCCGTCGGATATTTAAGGCCGCGCCGACAGGCGCCTCGCGGGATACGCTGGGTGTCGAAAGACGAGAGGTATCTCCAGTGCTATCATTGCACGTGATCTTCCGGTCGATGATCGGTTTGGCAACAAGCCATGTAACTGGTGTAGTTACGGGACTCTTATGTCCGACAGCTTCGCACCTCGCGTTGCTTTTTGCTGCTTCCGAAGCAGTGGTTCTGGGCGAAGGCCTAGGGACGGTCGCGGGGTTTCGCAGCTAAGAGAACTGAAAGGTTGCCAAGGGGTTAGATTTTCGTATTATAATCTTTGTACATTAATTGTAAATATTCTGTAAATATATTGTATATATCAATCAGAACAGTCGTCTGTGTTTTTCATCCTAGTACGTCACACTCACAGCACTGCAGTCTCCGTGAAATAAAGCGTTGGCGCCCGATCTCCGCGTAATAACATTAACACCTGCGAATTATGAGAAAAAAAACACAGGAGTAAACGATTTTCATTTCAACCTGCAGATAACACTAACATTTTTTCAATACTCAATAATTGTTACGCGGAGGTATGCTAATAGTTCTTAAATACTTGTGTTCAGAACTTTCCCTTGTGCCAGAAAAGTCTTGTTGCAACACGAACATCTGCAGAAGCTCCCCCAAAATACAAAATTTCAGTCACATGTGTTATTGGGAATAATAGCTGTGTGTCAATCAATACTGTTTGTAATAGAAATTTGACCTGATAATAATCTTAGTGCTGCTAACACAAAGCGTACTTTCTCGCCCGTACATTCTCGCAAAATTACGCAAAACGTGCTGAAATTCACGAAAAATTGTACATGACCGTATTTTAAAATCTATCTTTGAACCACAGATTTCATTAAGAAAAAAACTATCTTTAATATTTTAGTTGTAGGAAGTCCCCGTAAAAATTTGAACTTTTGCAATATTTGGGAAATCAGTGTTCAACAGAAATGCAACATTCTTTTATAATTATGTCATTCACACTATCCAACGACAAAATTTAATAAAAAACGATGGAGTAAATTTTTGAAAATTTTCAAAATGTCCTGGGGGCTTCATGTAAAGTACCCTCCAAAGTTAACGTATCAGTTTCAAATTCCAGAGGCCTGATCAATCAGATCGATTGGGGAATATCAGTTTTGGAGAAAATTGGCTTAACGGTTTAGCAGCTAATGTTGTTCACAGACGGACGGATGGACAGACGGACGGATGACGGACGGACAGAAAGATGTTTTGCCATCATTCAATTTTTCGGTATCAAGGACCACGTGCTTACACCACGTGTTATAGGATGTTTTTCTACATTTAGTAATTTTCTTAAATGTATCATATTTTTCGTTACCAGGGCCCTGTGATACGTTTTTTGCCGAAAATGATTTTTTTGACGCAGCATTACATAACTTTCTCTCTATTGCATAAGCCATAGCGAAAAAGTAAACATTGACAAGAAATTCTATTTCTTGGTGTAAGTTGTGACGTCGTCGTGATGTGAGTGAAACACATACACGGAGTTTTTATTGACAGGATTATTTACAATAACTGTACAATATTCATACTTCTCTGGAAACTACCGCTGCACTCTACAGCACTTCAATTCCTGAGGCAAGCCGTCCCAGCCTGACCCAGAGTACCCCAGCGTGATAAATTAGCGCCGCTCCTGCTCTCCGTTCCGTGGCAACGCCACGCCACCCTCGCAAACCTGCGATAACCCCGCACGGGTGACAAAGTGCCTCCGCACCGCGCGCGATTCGTCCCAAACTCCAATGAATAGGGTTTCCTCCACCAGCCCCTATGGCGAGGAGCCACGTGACAGACCTCCCACGCCGGAGGCCCGCGGACCGCGTCACCTCATTACTGAGTTTTGGGGCCGGCCGCAAAATAGGGCCCGCCGCCAGCTGCAGCCGACCTGTCCTCACATATCATTCTGCGCTAGCTGACCCCAGGGTTCCCAGACACGCCCCCGGCGGCCTGCACCCTCCAAGGCGACAGCGCCGGTTGCCCCGCCCGCCCGGCGCCTGGACCAACCCCACCCCCTCCCCGGCCTCACGTCTAGTCCGCTCCGATGAACAAAATGCTACGACCTTGCAAAGTGTTCTCAAACGCCAACTTTGGCGACAACTCATTAATTTTGATTGGCAAAAACTGTCGGAGGTGTAACGAACGGCGACAGTTAAAAGACTTTTTTCCTTCCTATGTGTGATTGCGTTAAATCGATATAATAGCACAAAATTGCAAAGACTAGTGGTGCAACAGAATGACACAGACTTTCTCGTATTTGTTTTCTATTTTCTTTGTTCTGTGCAAATTATTCAGATTTGCCACATCCTTTTGCCAGCTGCCATCTACCGCCGCCCAAAACACATTTTTTGAAATTTTCTCAATTTTTCGGTTTTCTAATTATAGAACCAAATAAAACTTTAAGAATATTAAAGATGAGTAAAAGCTTGTCCATAATGGCAATTTTCATTGAAAAAATCAGATAAGCTATACTGTAAATTCAAGAAAATGGCAGATAAGCTATACTGTAAATTCAAAACTTGAAGCTCTTTTCACAGGAATCTATTGAGTCTTCCAGAAAGTTCATTGAAAATCTTTTGAAGCACATTAATTTAGAAAGGCAATTTTGTTTTCAAATTGATGGAAATGTGCATATTAACGGCGTAAGCGATATATCAAAAAAATTACATTTGTGTGATTTTAGAAAAAAAAACAACAAAAGAATATAGCAAAATGAACTTTATGTCATTTTTAACAGTGCCATTAGCACTATCCTTTGAAAAAGGTTGAAGAAAAAATTTGGAGCTGTTTTTGATAAAATGGCGTTTGAGCGTTTCTGATAATGCTCATTTTCACAGAAAACTGTTTTAGAGGAACTTTATATGACATTGTTAAAGGCAGATGTATTAATAAATATAACAATGTGAACAAATCCGCGCTAATGTAAATATGAACGACGTGAGAGAGAAGTGAAAAAACTCAAGTTTGTAACAAAAGAATAGGGCAATTGGACATTTATGTCATCATACGAGTTCATTTAGCTCTATGCCTACCAAAATTATCAAGGAAATTTTTTGAGCTTTTTTCAAAACAAATGTTGATATTGTTATTTTTTAGTATTCCTTCCTCGGAGAGCAGCTGGAGGGAACCCACGCGAGTGAAGACGGCGCGAGGGCGCTGCCGAGGGGGCGTGGCCCGTCGGGCGGAGGAGAGGGGCGAGAGGAAGCGCTGGGCCAACTTTTAATTAGTCGCCTCCGCCGGCCACGTCTCCGTCAGGATTACAGCGACGAATTATTAATGAACGCGTTCGGGGCGGGCGGGCGTTCGGGGTGGGCGGGGCGGGGCTGGGCGGAGCGGGCGTTCGGGGTGGGCGTTCGGGGTGGGCGTTCGGGGTGGGCGTTCGGGGTGGGCGTTCGGGGTGGGCGTTCGTGGCGCGTTCGGGGTGGGCGTTCGGGGTGGGCGTTCGGGTGGGCGTTCGGGGTGGGCGTTCTGGGGTGGGCGTTCGGGTGGGTGTTCGGGGTGGGCGTTCGGGGTGGGCGTTCGGGGTGGGCGTTCGGGGTATGCGTCTGGGGTGAGCGTCTGGTGGGCGTTCGGGGTGGGCGTTCGTGGGCGTTCGGGGTGGGCGTTCGGGGTGGGCGTTCGGGGTATGCCCGGGGTGGGTTCGGGGTGGGCGTTCGGGGCGGCGTTCGGGGTAGGCGTTCGGGGTGGCGCGTCTGGGGTGGGCGTTCGCGGGCACTGGGGTGGGTGTTCGGGGCGGGTGTTCGGGGCGGGTGTTCGGGGCGGGTGTTCGGGGCGGGTGTTCGGAGCGGGTGTTCGGAGCGGGTGTTCGGAGCAGGTGTTCGGAGCGGGTGTTCGGAGCGGGTGTTCGGAGCAGGTGTTCGGGGCGGGTGTTCGGGGTGGGTGTTCGGGGCGGATGTTCGGGGTAAGCGTTAGGGCTAAGCGTTCAGAGTAAGCGTTTGGGGCGAGCATTCGGGACGAGCGTTCAGGGCGAGCGTTCGGGGCGAGCGTTCGGGGCAGGAGCGGGTGGAGCGCGGTAGATGGAGCCTGCGGGGCGAGGTAGGAGAGTCAGGCAGGTTGGGTGTAGGGAGCGGGGGAGGAAACGCGATAAGAGAACTTCTTCGCCTGGGCGGTCGCAGGAAAGGGCCATGGGCGGCGATTCAGGTGGAAGATGGCGATGAAAAAATTACTAAATTGGGATGTCAAGATATAGTCCTTGAAATAATGGATCTGTCAAAATGTGTTTTTTTCTCGAATCATAGGCAGGGACCGGAACGACTAGAAGTTCATTTTAGTTTTTACTTTCTCTTTCCTTTTAAATCTCTGTATCAAATTAACAGTTTATATTATTCTGGTGAAGTTACGCACTTTGCGCCGGCCGCTCTGGCAGAGTGTCCAGATGTGCGGTCTGACAGCTCGCCATCCACGCACCCCTGTGTGTGTCCCTTGTGTGTGTCTATAGTTTTCGTCTAATTGAGCCTAAAAGAGGATAGAAAATATGATTTATGAAATAAATTACAAAAGTTTTCCACTCGGGTCTCTAGAGGATATAAGAGCGCGTACGGTCACCAAAGTTGTCGCTTGTTTCCCGCTCTTCGTGAGCCCGGTAGTGATCGCTGGCGTTCCACTGTACGGTTGCCTTCGCATGGATTAAAGCGGGAATCGACGCCGTGCCGAATCGAGCGACCTACCGCCAGCGTATCTGCCTTCGCCGCCGCCATTGCCACTGCCGCTGCCTGCCCCCCTTCCCCCACCCTCCTCACGACCGTCTGAGTGCTGGGCTGCGAAGACTCTATTAGGATATAACCGTACCTTCAACAATCTCATAATAAACCACTTTTAATCATCAACCCGGAGTTCATCTTTCTCTCGTTACATACTCCTTCCCATCATGGCTTCACGACATTATTTCTCTCCCTTGGAGGGGGCGAAACTTTTGTTTGAAAGAAGGCTTCCCGTCGATCTACTTCCCCAGGTCTCTTATTTTCTAAAGTACACCACCTCCCACCACCAGTCGTCTGACTAGTTAAACTAGAGCAGCTATCGCAGCTCAGTGAACCTGCGGTTCTCAAAAGTTTCATGAGTCTTCCGACGATATAACGATGTTCTCTAGCAATGATGTTATCTTTTAAAACGCGATCTAGCGCAGAATAATAGGAAATTAAAGCAGACGAATGATACATCTCTCGAGATAGAAGACTGTCTAGAAGACAGTTATTAGGAACAGAAAGGAAGGCTCACGATCAGAATCGTGTTTATTGCGATTTTTTATTGCCATTAAACCTGTAAATCGGGAATGGAGGAATGCGACGTCACAAAATTCAGCAAAATATTGCAAATACTTCTGAGCACAAAGTGTTTACGCCATTTTACAGACCTCGAAGTAATAGCTACAAGAGTTAAAACTTCATTTATAAAAATAATTTCTTCCAGAGTATTCCAGAGTACATGAGTATTTTACCAGACCACATGAATGATGCAATAAATTTAAAAGTAAAACGTATTTCGGGTACTCGAGTTAAATACCATACACCTACTTTTAATACCACTAAGATCGCTGATTAAGTGATAACCAAAATTTAGAGAGTTATAGAGTAAGAGCGAATACTCGAATGTTGCAAACAAAAGCTTTATTGAAATATCTCAAACATTTGGGACAGTGTAATTTTAGAAATTCACTAATCATGGGAAGGTCCGATTCCTTACCCCATTTGACTCACCATGTGTTCATATTCTGTCGCACATTGCGACATGTGTCCGGTTTCTCACCTTGAATAATTTGCGTTCTCTTTCAGGCGTAAAATTACAAACCGATTAAAATTTACTTTGTGGAAAACGAACCTTTCACTGCAAGGGCACACACCCGTAGGCAGTCCACAGATTGGTCGTGCAGTATCATTATCAGGAAGCAGCACCATGCATGAGCTCTCTGCAACACACGAATACCTAAAACGCCCCATTATTATGAGATAATGACGCACGTAATTTATTCAGGCAAAAATAAGTATAATTAATCGTTTCCAAAAATATATACGAAATAGATTTAACTTCAAATAAATTTTCTTCTGCCATTTGTCTGCCCAATTTATCCCAATGCTCTTCTATGAGCGGGTAACAATTTGGTAAATATTTTTCACAATAACTTATGAGTGATGGTCCCACACCTCTCTGAGAGAGGCTTAGGAGGTCTTCCTAGGAATCCATATAATACTCGTAAACTTCTACAGCGTCCGTATTGAAGTTCACAGGCAACATTTTATGGCTCATTTTCGTGTTTAATTCAAGAAGTTGTTTTTAAGTATTCTGTTTAGTTCCATTTTCAGGTATTTGTGATATAGTTCGATACGATTCCTCAATAGATGTGTATATTCCTGTGATAATTGTGAGTTGGTTGTGAGATTCTTTCAGAATGCTATTGCTCACACATCCTGACTAATTTAAAGTCCCCATATTTCCATAAATGTGTTTATCCTTGGAAGATAATCTTAGTCTGAACTTAGCCCTTCCCTGCAATAAAATAGAATCATACAATCACAAACTCCCACTTCTCACTCAATAAAACGACTAGTATTAACCATATAGGGTAGCAAATGAAATTATTGTATTTATACACAGTAATTTGACAGTATTTACACAGTGTTTGTATGCAGTAATATCTACGAATTTGTGACGTGAAAAGTCCTTCAGTTCGACAGTGACTACTCTCTAGTAACAAACATATATATAATGAATTCCAAAGATGACGGACATTTTATTTAGGCAAATAAAGGTCAAAATGTTGCAGATATTGCAAAAGATGTGGCTTTCTATGGTACAGATGACACCGTAGCAACGCGAGTTCGCCCTGAGACGTGGGGTTCTATGGTGGAGATATGCAGGGGATACCGTAGTAACTAGAAGATCTGTAAAGTAAACACGCTAGGTGCCGATGCGCTTAGCATTTAGCAACGCGAAAAAAAAACAATAGAAAGAAAAACACGAGCTTTGAAGGATGGATCAGATAGGAAATTAGGGCATTCCGACTCGTGTCGTGGTGGTGAGCGGATCGCTTGTGCGGTATTTCTTGAGCTTAATTATCAAAGCGGGACTTGTGATATTTTGTGAGAGTGAACATTGAAGTTGAACTTGCAACTCGGCAAACTCGGACTTGAAGTATTTTCATGAGTGAACTGATAGTGAACTTAGAATACTTTCGCGGTGAAATTACAAGACTTGACTTAGAAATTTTATCAGTGAATTGTGAATTGCCAGGTTGTGTGATAGAAAATTATATTAGACGGATATTATTCCGACTTGGAAAAAGTAATCAGTTTGAAATATGTGCCCACCTGAGGCGCAAGACGAAGAGTATTGGCAGTGCTTGTGAAGTGGTTGGAGGGAGTTGCGACTCGGACTTCTGTTATTGTGGACTTCAACAAGAAGGAAGATTGGTCTACCCTACGTGGCGACATTGAGCGATGTGCGCGCGAAAAGGCAAGAAAGGATATGCTGTTATTGCAATGACGAGAAAAATGGCCATGACCTAACGATAAATTGTAATAATCAATGATAGTCTGATAACTTTTGGCATGCGTAATAAATTATAATTCATAGTTTGAAAGAAAGCTGATTCTCATTTGCCATTACGTGCAATCCTAGAGTAGACATTTTAGAATTATTTTCAGATTTCTCGACACTCCGTATGGATGGCAGATTGACTAATTTATTTCGGAGTAAGTAGCAACAATTATTTTATAAGAACCCGTCGACCGAGCTAGCGAGATTAACATTTATTTGTAATATATTCGAAAACAGTAATAGATAGTCAGGAATTCAAGTGTACCCTTTTCCTGGCGCTCAAATTATTTATAAATTCGGAAATTGGTTACGATTTACATTTATATTTATTAGTAATTTTTCAAACGTTTCAATATGTTCGATTTTATCACTTGTATTTTATGAGACATTGAGGTAACCTCGTTTTCTTTAAAAAGGAACTATTAATTTTTATATCTGCTATACGTAGTACGTATATGCAAAATATGTACGTATACTAGCGTACGAGGATCACTGGTGTAATTCAATAGCGTAGAACATCAAGTAATCAGTTTAATTTCACATTCAGCTGTAGGTTCTACAGGTTCTGAACAAGCGGAATAAAAACTAAAAGCGTCGTACATGCAAAATGAAATAAAATGTTCATGAAGATACTGCTCATGCTGTAGATTATGGTATGAAGAACGTTTCTTTCAGGCGTTTAGTCTCACAATTTTAGTTTTTAAGGCCCTAAAACGCTTCGTTTAGGAGTTATTAAACGGTATAGATTAAGAAAACCGGCCGAGTGTTGCGGGTTACAGTTGATATGAATATTTAAATGCGTTTTTTAAACAAATACTTCATATTTTTAAAGTCAAAGTGCGATTTGTCACGTCTCCGTGAAGCTCTCTTTAGAGACCTTATTTATAATTACGAGAGAGAGCCGACAATTGATTCCCATATTATTTCAGTAGTATACATACCTTTTTCGAAGATGTGGTCTGGTTGTATTGAAACATGCCCGACGTTGACAGGTGCGATTTTTAAACATAATTACTACTGACAAATGTAATTTGGGCTCCAGGAAAAGGTTACACTTGAAACCTAATGATTCCTACGTAACTTAAATATCTCTGCTTACAAAATTATGCTGGACTAGCTAGTTAATTGGAGTTCGAAGTTGATAATTGTTGCTACTTACTCTGCAACCAATTATTCAATCTGCCATCCATACGGAGTTGCAAGGAAGTTGCTAGAAGATGTTTTTAATGAACACATTTCATTAAGAAGAAAATCGAATGTTCACAATTGTAGTTGTAGGAAGACGTCGAAAAAATTATTTCTTTTCATTTTCGAAAAATCAGGCATTTCAATGAACATGATGCCTGCACCATTCTCTTAAGCGTCCTTTACGCGACCGTATAAATTTAAGCAAAACATTTATGCTATTTTTAAGACGAAATCGTTTAAAGAAAATAAAAATTGCATACGTTTGACACAAAATTTCACCAAAAATCTTTATATCTGTTTTTCATGAACACATTGGTCATTCCATGTCAAATCGGTCAAAATTTCCCACCAACTTCGAATTGAACGGAAACTTTATTAATCGTTTTAGAATGGTGAAAAGTGTCGTTATAGCATTAAATTTTATTTCTATTAACCTCATTTTGAAAATGATGAAATTTCAAGTTCTGCATGAGTTTCAGAGGGTATTATAAAACAAACTAATAAAACATCTTCAAAATTTGATTTTACTTTGCATCTGGCTTTATATTTCTTTTGTACTCATACCAGCGTGAAGGTTTAAAACGACAAACCTAATTATAAATACTTTTGGTCCCTTCTTTATTTTTACTATAGCCAAATCTGGATACTATTTACAACAAACATCTAATATTATTAAGGCGATTACTAACCCTGCTATTATTGTTAATATGATTACTGTAAATTTATTACATTAAAATACCGTACGGTTTGAATATAGTAAGCTTACTACATCATCTTGTTAGATGGCATCTCGGACGACTAGCAGATAATCCATGAAATCCTTGGCATTCCTATTCTTGCTTTCTTGCTTATCATTAAAATAAACTCAAAATGTTCCGGAAGGTACTCAATGATTTTGTCTTAACAGGATTTAATATTTCCCATAAATCAATACGCCGTCGCGACTGTGCCTATCTGTTTCGTATGACACATTTACTCGGAACTGTCTGCAATTACAATTCCATACAACTATTTTAACGATACCAAGCTATCAAACTAATTATAAACTCCTCACTATCATTTCAATAATACCCCACCTATACTGAAAATCCGTTCGCACCTCACCAACCGCTTACGCGTGTACGCTTCAATATCTATTCAGAGAGTGTTTCCTTGTGCCCTGCTAAAAGACAACGGCTTGCAATGCCCTCTCTATACCTTTTGCATGTAGTGTTTTCGGGGCCGTGTCCATCAGCACAGCTCTATGACACCAAGCATGGAATATTACTCTTTGTTGATCGGTTGTCCTAACAACGCGTATTGTTTGACTTCAGATTTTGAAAACAATGCCATTATTACTAACTGGATGCCGATTTTATCATTCAAACTAAACCCAAGGTTCTAGGGTTATCACAGTATTAATAAGGTCATATTAAGGCCAAAATCAAAATGACGAATTTATTTCAAAATTCGTTTCCTCAAATACTTTATATCATCTTTTAGATTTCTTGTCGTCAAATTGCAGGGAAGACATTGTATAGTTATTAAAGTAGTAGTATAGTAGTTAAAGAATCTCGATGATAAATTGGAATTTGTCAAAGTTACTAGCAGTTAAAGTTACATTTTTATTTCTGCTTTGTATATGCTCGGGGGGAGGAGATCGGTGAAAGGAAGAATACGGAGCTCCCAAATTAATCTAAACCCCAGGGCCTCCAAAGCTGTTAAAACGGCCCTGGGCGAAAGCACCCCGTACGAAAGGAGTTGCGGCGGCATTCCGGGAGAGGGCGCCTTCCGCGCCGGCAGGCCGAGGCCGAGGCCAAGGCCGAGGCCCAGGTCGAGGCCGGAGCAGCCTCCGAGACCCAGACGCGGCGCATATACATCCGCGAGACGAGCTCCTCGGCGCGAGGTCGCGGAAACGGCCACTTGCACCGTAGCGCGCTGCGGGGTTCGCCTTGGCCGAATGTCACCTCCCGTGACAAAGAGCGACGGAACGGGGCGGCGCCGCCCACGAATACGGAATGTAACCCGCGACCTCGAGTGAACTGCTCTGCAGAAATTGAGCGCACTGTCTGCAGGAGCGTGCTTCTTTACGGCTTTGGCTCCTCATCTTAGGGCTTATCACGTTCGTAAATGGACATCGTTAACATACGCCAGAAAGACGTTAAATAAAGAAATACAACTTACGTTCGAAATACATCACGTATTAGTTGGATACTAATGCCGAAAATCATTCAAATTTTGACACACTTGTACATATTTTAGAAATGGAATTAAAGTAAAACTGGCGTATCACACACCCCATTATATCCTTAATTTTTCCATTTCCATACTAAGCCCGTAATATATCCTTTTCTTCAAGATCTTCTTATCCTCCGTCACTTGTTCTATATGCCTCCTTGGAATTGACAACAATACAATACACCCTTGTCGATACAAAGTATCCTTATTTCGCGTTATTACCGAGCAGAGAGGTACACCCGAGTAATTCAATCGCATAGTTAAGTTTCACATACCTTTGCAGATTCTACTGGCTCTGAACAGGTGGGGTAAAATCGAGAGGATTCGAACCAGCAAAAAGGTAACAGAATGTTGAAGAAGATCTCATCCTCTAGATATGCGATGTGAGGAATGCTGAATGTTGAAACGGAGATATTCAATATAAATAATTATAACGCAATTGGCGGTTGTATAGAGACACTTTGCACTAACAATGGTTATTCATTCTGTCTTGCAATGAACGTGAGTGAAAATTCTCAAACGAAACTTCTTGTTGTATATCACGCCAAATTTTTAAATGGAATAAATGCTAGTTAAAAATGTTAATCGAAAGGGACAGGTTAGCATTTTTTAAAAATTTGTTGCGTCTACAATTCGACGCAACGCGTTTTCAAGCTCCTTACGGGGCGTTGAGCGCTTTGCGCTTGGGAGTAATCCTTCATTAACTTTCTGCGATGGGGAATAATGCTCCATTAACTTTATTTGTCATGTCACGGTCACGTCGCAGTCAGTTGTCGAGAGGACCGCCAGGTCTCCGCGCACGCGCCTCCTGCTACGCACTCCTGCGTCATTACCCAGCGGCCACACTTGGGATGGAATAAGGATAGGGGTAGAGTTTAGGACACTTCACAGGCGTTGGACTAGCTCTTGTGAAGCAGCCAAACTCGTTTGGTTGGAACAAATTTCACATGAAATTTGACGGGAATTGAACCCGGATCTCAGTGGTGAAAGGCAAGCGACTTCGCTATGAGCCACGAGCAAGCCTCCAATTCAAGAGATTTTTAAGAAAGAATACTAATTGAAATATTTTGGGCCTTTTTTCTTCATGTAATAGAACTATTGGTAGAACATACTAACAGGTATACGGCTGGAAAAAAATTAAATTAGGTAATGTCATTGAAGACGAAAAGAAATGCTTTTCTGGAATCCTTTTGTTGAGTTGGTACAATCAGGTTCCTAGAAGAATACTACTGAGAAAAATGTAAAGACACCTGCAATGAAGCTGTCGCAATGCCTAGAGATAGATTCGGATTCAAAATGTCAAATATGCATTGATGTGATAATGAACGTTTTGATTGTCATGATCGCTTTACAAGAATAAG